>JAGFMF010011958.1:749185-766199 GCA_019455555.1 Galemys pyrenaicus
GCTGTCTGTGGTGAATCCTCTCACCCCCCACACCTCTGGCCTGTACCCCAGTGCTTGTACGCATAAATAAATAAATCTTTAAAAAAAAAAAAAAAAAAACATTTTCATGGGTCCCTGGAAGTATTCTGGACTAAGGAACTGTGCCTGCTCAGCCTAGTACATGAGCCTAGTACATGTCCTGTTGGGTAAGTTCATGAGTAGGATGGAGCGGATGCCTGCGTCATGGTCTTGGTGCACTCTGCCCACCCTACCAGGTAAAACCCATCCCCCCAGCCACTTCATATACTCGTTACATCGTGGTTTGTCCTCACTCTGGTTTCAGACGTTCAGCATTTTTCATCTTGCTTATTCCTCCTATCCCTGTGAGCAGGTCTTATTCTAGTTTTACTGAAGCAAACACTGAGGTTCAGAGAAGTTAAGAAACTTTCAGAGGGTAAGAAATTCTCCCAAGGTCATGTGGCTAATAATGATAGAGACAGGGTTTTGTACCAAGACTGGTTTTCTCTAAAGCCTGTATTCTTTTTTTCTCATGGTATACTGCTCTCAGTCTCACTCCACCTCGCTAGCTGGGGCACGTGAAAGAGAAGGAGGGAAAAAGGGAGCTGAATTTCAGGGTGCGTTTGCGTTCCCATGGAAAGGAGAATTGAGGGAGCCGCCCTTTGTTGGGCAGGTCCAGAGCAAATAAGTAGGTTGGCAGACTCAGGTGGCAAAGGATCTGATGTCCGTGATAAGAGATTTAGATTGAGAACAAGGGCTACAAAGAAACCTATGTGTATCTGGGTTAATAAAAAAGGGGGGTGGGGTGTGTGGTGAGTGAACAAAACAGATCTGAAGTTTGTTTACTGTTAGGATTTGGATGAAGCCAAAACCTTTTTGTGCTCCTCTGCCCCAGCCTCCCACCCGAGAAGAAAATGGTGCTACAATCTTTCCAAGCCTGAGCAGGAAGAGAGCAGCATTATTTCTCCTCTAGACAGAGAGAAACGGGCCAGGAACAAGAGATCGTGGAGGGAGAGCTGTGTATCACCCCCTTTTTATGCCAGACTTCCTGAACTTGGTTTGCTTTGTTGTGTTGTTGTTGTTTTTAAGGTATTATATGCCCCTCAGAGAATAGCCTTCTAGACCTTTTCATTCATATATACATATATATGTGTGTATATATAATGTGTGTGTTTATAGTTTTATTTTACTTTATTTTTACAAACATGTAATCATATTATACATACCACCCTAGCTAGCAATTTGCTTTTTTTATCTAACCACATATCCTGTCTCAGTAATTGCAGATCTGCCACGTTCTTTTTAACAACTGTATAATGTTTCCAGAACGAATGGCCTGTAATTTGTTTACTCATTCCCCTGCCCGTGAACATTCAGATATGTATTGCTCTGGCAAACGGTGCCGCAGAGAACACCCTCTCCATCTGCAATAAAACTTGAGAAGCACACCCAGTGGACACGTAGACAAAATGTTTAACTACTTCCAGGGTTTGCAGATTTGGTCGTCTGAGATGGTAAGAACCTCAGAATGGGGTGACATATCTGAGACCCAGCTCAGGCAATGGCTGAGTGGCCCGGAGCTGATCAGTGCAGTTTGCTGAATTGCCTCCACTTCCTGGCTTCTATGTGCTAACAATCCCAACCCTGCTTACATCACATTCTTGGCAGGGAGATAAAAAATAATGTATGCTTTGTAAAATGTAAATCACAAATATACATTGCAGTGCCAATAACTGAAGTCCTTTCGCATTAGTTCCCAGGCTACTCTGACCTGAACTTTAGTCTGAGAGAAGCTCTTTCATGTGGGCTGGAGTTTACAGCTTTGATTAAAAAAAGACGAAGAAACATTGTTTTTTAGAATAATGTTAAATTTCTAGAAAAGTTACAAATAATAATATATAGACAGTTCCCATATATCCTTCAGCCAGTATCAGTATCAGCTTTGTATCAGTATCTTCCCTAATCTTGGTAGATTTGTGCAGATGAAGAAATTAATGTTGGTGTGATACCCTTAATTAAGCTACATACTTGTGTAAGATTTCACTGCTGTAAAAATTTGATTTTGAAGGGAAGTCTAATAGGACACCTCCAATTTAGAAACATTCCAAAATTAAAGCTGAACAGCTACTTCAACTGCCTTTTCTCTGCTAGAATGATCTCCAAAACCCTGGATCCATTTGCTGGGTTGTGCTCCTCTTTCTGCAGGAAAACATCTGTTTCTGTCCAGTTTTTGCTAATAGTGTTTTTACACAGGCCCTCCATCAGCATATTTGAACATAATGTTCAAATTCTAGGTTTCCTCTCAGTTTTCTTTTTGTAAAGATTTATTTATTTATGCTTGCAAGAACTAGGGTATAGGCCAGAGGTACAGGGGGTGAAAGGACTCACCAGAGACAGAGTGGGGAGCAGAACAGGCAGATTGACTGAAATATACAGCTGAGAGGAGTAGCCAGTGAGATAGGAGAGGTCTGCTGTGCCATGCGGGGCACCTCTTTGGCCAGGGATCGAACTCATGCTGCAGTGGCTGCGGATTGTGCCACCAGGGAGGCCTCATTCTCTAAGTTTTCTTCCTGAACTTCTCTTGCAAGTTTTCCCTAGCTGACAGTTTCCAAGCCATTCACTTGTACTGGCTACTTATCTCAACACTGTGACCCCAGACACAGCTCAGCGGGTCGCATTGTTGCTTCCTTTATTAGAAATCATGTTTATTTTAATAGCAAGTTGCCTAAAATAATGAGTTTTAAATTGTCCGTGACTATAAAAGTAGTTATCATTTTAAAAAATTGGAATATGAGGGAAAACACAGAAATAAAAATACACAATTATCCAAACCAAGTTCTCACTCCTGCTGCTGTTTTGGGGTACACCCTGCCAGTGTCAGCAGCTTTTTAGCAGTCCCGCTGTCAGTCTTGTGCATGTGCTGCTACTGCGTCCTGGTTTCCCCTTCTTTATTTGTGAGTTGTCAGTTTCCTGGACATAGGAGCAAGGAATCTGTTAGATCCTCATCTTGTTCAATTTGGCTCATTTCTTCAATCATTTTAAATATTTCTATCAGCTTGCTAGTTGCTCCTCTGTTTTTGAGTCACACATTTGTCAGACTTCCGTGGTCCTCAGGGGTCTGCATTCATCCAGAGGGTTCTAAGCCCTTTCACATTCAGCCTGTGGGGCAGACACCAGCAAAGCAGAGCATCAAGACAAATGATCTTGCAAAGGATTTGTTACTTGACATAGTAAAGGACAAACAAAAAGCCACTGAATCGCTGTAACAAGGAAAAATGGTATGCCCTGGTCACCCCTTATTTACCAGGGTGTATGTTTGAAGACCCTCAGCAGATGTCTGAAGTCACAGATAGTACCAACCCCTACATATAAGGTGTTTTTTTTCTTATTCATACATACCTATGATAAAATCTAGTTTATAAATTAGACACAGTGGGGCCTCCCTGGTGGTACAGCAGGTTGAGTACCGCACTCTGAAGCATCCGCCTCACAGCAACGAGAGTTCGATCCCTGGCCAGAGAGGGAACCCACATGGCGCAGCAGACTTCTCCTGCTTTGCCTGCTACTTCCCTCAGCAGTGTATTTCAGTTGATCTGCCTGTTCTCCCCACTCTGTCTCTGGTGAATCCTCTCACCTCCCGCGGCCTATACCCCAGCTTTTGTATGCATAAATAAATAAATCTTTAAAAAATAAAAAAAATTAGGCACAGTAGGAAATTAACAACAACATATTCTATAAGCTAGAATAATTATAACAAATATAATTAAAATGATAAGAATGCAGTCTCTCAAAATATCTTATTGTGCATAATGTTTCTGACCGCTGTTGACTGTGAGTAACTGAAGCCACAGGAAGCAAAACCATGGATAAGAGGGAACTGCTGTATGAGACTTTATTTTTTTTTAACTTTACGTATACCTTTAACTGAGACATAATTGACATATAACAGTGGATTTGAGTACTTTATTTTTTTTAACTTTACGTATACCTTTAACTGAGACATAATTGACATATAACAATGGATTTGTCTTATTATCAGACTTTTTTTATTAATACAACATTTTTTTTGCTTCTGACATGATGGGACATAACGGTGTCAATTCAAAAGGACCTCAGGTCCAGTCCCAGTGGAAGAACTGCTTATTGTGCCATGATCCACCCTGGCCCTATGATGCCCCACTTAGTCCTTATAGCTAGGCTGTATTTCTCCATCTGTCACCTGTGACCAACAGTTTTATCGCATGTCCATGATGAAATGCTGTCTTCTTATGCAGCACTTTCAACTTTCCTTAAAGCCCTCCTCATCCTTACTCTTGATGTGCTTGCATTCTATTTTCTTGAGAAAATTGAAGTTCTCGGAAGTAACTGCCAGCGTTCCCACTCCCTCATCTACCTACTACCTACCTCTGTGCCCATGACTATTCTGACATTCTTGCTGTTGATCATAAACCATCTCCTCCTGCATCGTCTTCCCCGTCATCTGAGTCCATGCCGTGCATAAACATGCTGTCATTTCTCCCATCCCACAAAAACGAACAAACAAAAACCTGAGATCCCTCCCCCCTCCAGCTACATCCTCATTTCTCTGCCTCCCTTTATTGAGAAGAATTTACTTTTCTGCCTTCAGTTCCTCTTCCCCCATTTTTTTCCTCTAGTCTACTATAAACTAGGGGTTTAAACAAGCACTTACCAAAGTTTCTCTTGTCAAGGTCATTCATGTCCTCTGTGTGGTGAAATCTACAGGATCTCTTGATCTGTTTTCACTGCTAATCCTCAGTCCCCTTTGCTCTTTCCTTCCTGAGTTCAGTCCTTGGTCCTCTTCATCTGTGCTTGCTCCCTTGGTGATCTCATCCTGTCTCATGGCCTTAAATGTGCTGACATTCTACATCTCCAGTTCAAACCTCCTCTAAAAATCCAGCCTTAACACCTTTACTTGAGTGCCTAATAAGCATTCATGTCCACAGTTGAACTCCCCTGTACTTTTGATCTGTTCCTTCTACAGGCTTCCCCAAGCCTTCCCTCCCTCTAGTTACTCAGTTCCAAACCTTTGGTGTCATCCTTGACTCCACCCCACATCTAATCTTGTCAGTCTAGCTTCAGAATTATCCAGAGTCTCACCACTTCCTCTCTGGCTGCTGCTAGACCCAGTCAATACTTGTATGTGAACTAGAAAAACCTTCCTCTTTGGGTGGATACCATGGTGCCCTGTGCGAGGTACAGCCTGCTTCTACTCTTGACTCCACCTCCCCACAGCACATTGTCCACACTGCATTCCAGGGATCCTTTAAATTCCTGTTTCAATTACCTAATGCTTATAACAAATCATGTCAATGCTGAGTGACTTAAAACAATAGCTATTTATTATTTCTTGCAATTTTGAATTGTCTGGGCATACTCCTACTGGCTTCCCCTGTACTTGGCGCATGCAGTTACAGTTCTGCAGAAGATCTGTTGGGCTAAAAGTCTAAAATGACCTGCTTCACACCTCTAGCCATTGTTACTGACGGTTGGCTGAGTCTAGGTTGCCTCAGCTTTCCTCCCAGTGGCCTGTGTTCCTCCAGTGAGCTATTTGGGCTTCCTCACAGCATGGTGGTCTCAGGGTTTCAAAAGTCTAGTCGTTAAGATTTCAGGTGCTGCTCCCAGACCTACTGACTCAGCATCTGCATCTTAGCAGGGTCCCCAGGAGATTTTTCTGCACAGCAGAGTTTGAAAAAGCACTGCTTTAAAATGTAATCAGTTAGTCTCTGTCCGAAGTCCTCTAGAAGGTTCCCGTCTCATTGAAATGCTACTGTCCTTCCATGACCTACAGTACCCATATTACACAAGCTCCTCGACTTCATCTTCTGTTCTTCGTCCAGACGACCTCCATTGCTGCGTGCCTCATGAGCCAAATATGTGGCAGCTGCAGGTGCTTTTCATTATAAACAGCCCTGCCTTCAACTTGCTGTTCCCTCTGCCTGGAAAGTTCCTCTCCCAGACCTCTGCATCACTGCCTGCCCAGCCTTCTGTAGGCCTTTGCTCACATCACCTCACTTGGGACACTTTCCCTGGCAATCCCAACCACATCCCAACTCCTTATCCCAACCTCTTGTTTTTCTACATAATATTAAACAATATCTAATACAGCATATCTTTTACTTGTTCATTCTTTTTATTGTTTGCCTTCCCCTTCAGAATGTAAATTGTCTGAAGAAAGGATTTTTTGTGGTGAAATTATATATAACACAAAATTTGCCATTTTAAAATGCACAGTTCAGTGGCTTTAAGTACATCTACATTGATGGGCATCTCTGGAATCTTTTCATCATCCCAAATTATACACTAACTTCCTACACTCCCCACCTCCCAGCCTGATAACCATTGTTCTACTTTCTAACACTATGAATTTGATGATTCTAGGTATCTCGTGTAAGTGGAATCATAGAATATTTACTCTTTCATGACTGGCTTATTTCATTTAACCTTCAAAATCCATCCATGTTGTATCATGGGCCAGAATTTCCTTTTTTTTTTTTTTTTTTTAAGATTTATTTATGCATGCATGCAAGAACTGAGATACAGGATAGAGGTACAGGGGGCATGAGAGGATTCACCAGAGACAGAGTGGGGAACAGAACAGGCAGAGCTACTGAAATACACTGCTGAGGGGAGCAGAAGGTGAAACAGGAGAGGTCCGCTATGCTATGTAGGTCAGCTCCCTGGCTGGGGATCGAACTCATGCTGCAGTGGCTGCAGATAGCTTTATAACGCTGTGATTTCTCTGCGCTACCAGGGAGGCCCAGAATTTTCTTCATTTTAAGGTCATTTGTAACACAACAGTCTGCATTTAAGTATGGTCATTTGGTTTTTCCTCCACCTTTATCCATATCTTCCCCTTTTGGGAAAACATGTCATGCTGCTTCATAGTTACCTTTCATTACATCTTTTTTCCCTGTGAGGAAAAAGAGGAAAAAAAGGACGTTGGTAGGAAGGTTTGGTATAAACACCTTGGACTTTGGGTCAGGTAGTCCTGGATTTTGGTCTTAGCTCCAACCACTGATCCCTAATGTGCAATATCAGGAGTGTCACTTAACTATCCCTCAGAATTCACATTCGCAAATAAAAACACCTACTTTGAAAAGTTGGTGTTAGAAGGATTAAAAATGGCGTATATAGGGCTTCCCTAGTGGCACAAGGGATTAAGTCTCAGCACTATGAAGCTATTGGCAGCCACTGCAGCACGAATTCAATCAGGGAGCTGACCCATGTGGCTCAGCAGACCTCTCCTGGCTCACCCACTGCTCCCCTCAGCAGTATATTTCAGTCTATCCACCTGTTCTGCTCCCTACTCTGTCTCTGAATCCTCTCACCTCCTACACACACCTCTGGGGAAAATACCAGTTTTCTAGTGTTCCCACCTGGGTCCTGATTTTAGGGGTGATTTTTCAGGTTGTAAGGAATAGACAGACCAATTGCAGGAGGTGGTGAGGCTATCTTTTAGAGTAGGAGTTGCCTTGTTCTAGACTCTTTCCAGTTGTAGGGCCTGTTCTCATTGTGTAGAAAAGGGTTTTAATAAAAGAATAGTATTACTTTTAAAATATTGCTTACAAAGAGTTTGTAAGAGCATTGAAGAAATGCATGTCCCATATTTATATACAGATGTGTACACACTCATCATTTGATATTGTCTACGGAAAAGCATTCAATTCCTAATGATAGCTTGTCCTTATTGATGCACTACATGTCACGACACTCCTATAAGGCAGGTACTATTACCTCCATGTCGAAGATAAGGAAGTCAACGCACAGAAGTTAGATAATTTTTCCAGGGTAACATGGCTAGTACGACAGTGTTCAGATTTGAACCTCAGTCATTCAGGCTCTAGAGCACCTACTTTTCATCACTGTAAGGCAGAGAGAAATTCATCAAAATATTTGTCTTTGGGCAGTGGTATATTTTCCTTGCCAAGTTTTCCTATATGGATTTACTATATAAAGAGTAATGCATGATAAATTTTTTAATAAGAAAGGTGGGGTGGTGAAATTTGAAGGATAAACATGTTTTGGAACAGAGGAATTCATTCTACTTCCTTTTCCATTTTCCAATTTCCAGAAGAGCTGACCACCACCCCATTTCTGCAGCCCACTGTGGCCCTGTCCCCAGAAGCTGAAGCCAGCACAGCACTCATTGCAGGTAATAAAGGCTCTGAGCCAAATCCAGAAACCTCCAGGACATGTCACTCCAGACACAGCCTGGAGCCCAGTGTGATGAACTAGGATTTTCCCTTTACAGGAAAGCACCCAGTATCAGAAACCAAAAATCCACCTACTGGAGGCTCTTGATTTAGAAAACCCTTCCTGTTGGGATAAGCTATTTCCTGTTTCTGACATAATCAAGAACTAGTTGAGAGGGAGTTCAGTTTTGCCAGAAATCAAAAACCTTTGTGGACCGTGGAAGTTGGGCTGGGTGTGTGTATGGGTGAATGTAGATACTAGTTAGCTATCAATAGAAAAGGAGGATCCTTATGAAAAGGTTATGGTAATAATGTAATTTAGGTGACCTGTGAATAAGTAAGACACCCTCAATCCTAAAACATCTCATTTTCCCTCTCATTTCCAAGTTGTTATCACCGTGGTCTTCCTCACTCTGCTGTCAGTTGTGACCTTGATCTTCTTTTACCTGTACAAGAACAAAGGCAGCTACGTCACCTATGAGCCTGCAGAAGGTGAGCCCAGCGCCATCCTCCAGATGGAGAGTGACTCAGCCAAGAGCAGGGAGAAGGAGGAATACTTCATCTGACTCCCAGACATCAAGGAGCTTATACGAGCTCCATTGCTAACACATTGACTATTTATTAGCGAAAGTTTTATCAAACTAGTGAGAAGCATTGATATGGGCAAACCTGGCCTACCCAGGACTCAGTCCCAAATGTCAACATCACTGATGCCAGGGACCCAGAGAAAGCTGCTCGTGATGTCTCTGAAGCCAAGCCTTTGTAATACAACTGGTGTTTGTGACTGACGAACAAGGTGGAGTGATACCAGGCGACATTTGAGTATGTGCCTGGTCATCATTGCTTTTCTGCTACTTCAAGAGAGTTAGGGTTGGTGGCTGTTCCTGTCTCTTACTGAATCACCTAGTGACAGCCTCAGAGGAAAGTGTCCATAGAAGCGCTTCCCAGAGACTAGATACCACAGTAAAAGAGTAGGCCAGGAGGGTAAGAAACAATGGAGACTTGACCCTCTGTTGAATGTGCTACATCTCTTAATCTGAGCCCTTCCTTTTTCTGTTTCCCCAAAACTTTTCACTTATGCTATTTTTATCACAAAACAATTTCATTGATTACAAATAAGATTCTTATGTTCCAGAGATACCTATTACATTGATTTATTCCTACTAAAGCTTTTGTGACATTTTCATTGGTGTATTTAACTCCTTTGTATATGCTCTCCCCCAAGCAAAAAGAACCCTAGACAAGTTTCAGAAGTTCCAGGACTATCTCATGGGTGATACAAAGATGAACATGGAATCAGCTTGTCCCACAGGAGGGTCGTTAGAAACATAGCCTGGGAAACGATTCGGTTTCACCTCGTCCTGGCAAGGAAGGGCCGAGACCTTTTCCAGAGGAAACAAGGAAAAATTTACCTACCACCTTTTCCCACCAGCATCCTTTGAATCAAGCCCAGGGAAGCTTCTTGGATCTAAGGTAGTGTCAAAATGAGGTATGTTTAAGAGGTGTCATGTATTTATAGAAATCATTAGCAGCCCAATGTTGTTTACTTTGGAATTAAGCTAGATCTCCTTTGAGATATGACCTCCATTGTCCAAGCTCAAGTCCACCCAAGAGTTGAGGAATCAATCTGAACAACCAGTATTTCTCCACACAGAACTTTGGAGAAACTGAGGGTCACTTTGAATTTATACAAACTGGTATACTAAAACATATCCCTCAAATGTGTGACAGGTTGGGAGAATCAGTCATTCACTTATTTTATGTTCTAAATTCCCTATAATAGGCTTGTAGGAAACTGAATGGCCCCAGGAAGTAAAATGAAGAAATCATAAAAATGGTCTATTCTTAGCCTTATACTCAGGCACATATTTCAAAGGCTTCATTAAAAAAATGTATAGGAGCCTCCCTGGTGGCACAGTGGGTTAATAAGCAACACACTGTGAAGCAGACCGCAGCCACTGCAGCACAAGTTCAATCCCCGCCTCCAGCCAGGGAGGGGACCCACATGGCGCAGCAGACCTCTCCTGCCTCGCCCGCTGCTGCCCTCAGCAGTGTGTTTCAGTCAGTATGCCTGTTCTGCTCCCCACTCTGTCTCTGGTGAATCCTCTCACCTCCCTGGACTCTGGCCTGTATCCCAGCTCTTGTATGTATAAATAAATAAATCTTTAAACTATAAAAAATATATATATACACACACATATATATCAGAATGACAGTAGCACCTGTCTGAAGAGATCTATAGAGGAAATCTAACAAAAGGCTGAGTAAAGAATCCTTGAGGTGAGGTGTAATGCAACTTCATCACTTTATTCAAATCTTCAAAATAGTCTTTATTCTACATTTTTAGTATAAAAAATCCACAAGTTAAGTGCACCACAGTGTAGAGAGAGACATACAACGCTTAACTTCCATAACAGTCAATGGTACAGTCAAACATCACATGTACAGAACACAAAATTTAGATGAACTGAAATTATAAGATAAAATAAAATAAAATCCAATTTCAGAAAACAAAAATTAAAATATTAAGGATCCCTGAAATACTCTTAATCCTATGAGATTTCATTGGACTCAAGTCATCTCATGTGAGGCATTCTCAATATGACCCCCATGAAGCCCATCTGGGAATTCCTGGGAGCCATGAGGGGCTGTATCAGACTCTGACAAAAATGCTAACAGATTTTTGATCTGAAAACTCCCCTAATTTGGCTCTAAAGTCATCAGGCTTTTGAAATGTATCCTCCTCCCTGCTGCCCTTCATGTTTTAACAAACTGTTACCTAGAGTAGTTCGCATTGCCATCTTTTGTTCAAACAAAACTTGGTTTTTCTGGCACCAAAGCAAATTTGGGTTTGGTTCATGTATGAAAAGAATCCTATAAGGAGGGTCCAAAAGGTACCCTCCACTTTTGCCTGAGGAGGTACAAGAGCAGAAATAATGGGGTCTGTGGGACACAGAGGGAGTTTCAGAGGATCCTTGTGAAAGAGTAGTTAAAAGATGACAAGTGGGGAGAAGTGCAAGGAGAGAAGGAAATTAGTCTGACTGGCTTTCTGTCCTGCACCATTGATTCAATGGAGATTGGAGGGGAGGGAATGGAAGACTAGGGTTGAAGGTGGGATGTGGAGCAAAGGATGGAAAGGAAAAGGCAGACAACTAATGCATTTCATTTATAACAAGTAATGTAAATCAAAGACTTAAAGGAAATTAAAGACCAATCAGAATAATTTGGCAACTTTAATTCTTAGGAAGATCAAAGTTTCCTCCAAACCTAATTTGATGTTTTATTACTAAAAGCAAAGACCAGTATGGAACAGTATTACTCCAGAGGAAATAAAGGAAGATCCTTAGGGCTACTTTACCCACATTCATTTTATGAATGGATACCTCCCCTACCTCAAAATGCTTTAGGGAGGTACTGCTACCATTACATGGTTCCTTATTAAGTTTGAAAAGTGCCTGAAAGTTTGGGCACCAGAAAGACACCCCAACAACATGTGTCTAAACTGCAACTTCAGGTTAATATGACTAAAGCAGTTACATTGTGAGAAGTGCTGAAGGTATGTGATGTCTTTCCCGGCACAGAGGTGGCCTTGGTTCTTCACCAGATGGTGTAGCCACCATCTGAGCCACCCACGAAGAAGTTTCCCTTCCGCTGAGTTACAAGGACATTGGCTCCTCCCTGCATGAGTGTAAGCTGCTGAGCAGCATTAGGAGGGCATCCAGGGGGTGGAGGCTGAAAGAAAACGAGAAGTTTGATTGGGTGCAGGGCAGCTAATACAAGGGAAGTAGACAAGGGTGAAACAGAGGACCTATTAGGAAGATGGTAACCAAAAGCATCTCAGGGAGCTAGTTGTGCTACCAATTTGAGTTCTAAAGCAGTTCCAAATTCTTTGTGAACCCAAAAATTAACCAGAAAAGAGGCCTAGCACTCATTCAAAGGGTTCCAGATCCCAGGTGAAGTCTATGGCTACTTGTGAATAGTAGACCTGACCCTTAGGCATTTTCAGGGTAGAGGAAAACACTCCAACCCCCATTCCAAAAACAGGGATGAAGTGCCAGCTCTGTGACCCTGTACCACAGGGTCCCACAGTAGTTTTCAAATGACTGATTGTGGATAACCTGAAGGTTCTACCTAATGACACTGTTCTCACCTTATCCCCAACATATGGTTACTGAGTAAGTGACCCTAGCAAGGATAATGTGGGCTGTAATTTCCATGCATAGGAGAACTAAGCAGAAAACATAACTAAAATTTCTAGTATCTTTCTAAAAAAGTTACTTTTAAAAATCTTCAAGGTCCCTAATACAGCATCATGTTGACAGAAAATATTAAGTTTTAATGCTTATAAAACAAGAGTATTAGAAGACCAGCTCACTGTACTACAGTGAACTATAAAAGCAGCTAGATTCTTAACACAGGAAAACAAAAGGATCAAGCTAACCCAGACCCCAGTCAGTGAAGTTAACTGGGGAATTGTTCTGCCTTCTCAACCACTTTCTGCCTGTTTGTCTACTTGGTGACAAACTAGTGTTTGTCACTGGTTACACCAATACTAGCTTCTATTATGCAGGGATGGATGGTGAAAGGTAAATATGTAGTCTTTCAGAAACTTAAATACACAGGGGAGAATTTTTCCTGATAAGCCCATACTCACAGGAATGTTGCCAGCAGTAGCCCCAGCTCCAAATCTGGCACCTGCATCATACCCTCCTTCCACCAGCACTGCTGAACCAGGTGGATATATGGGGCCAACTGGATAATAAGCCATGGGGATTGTGGAACCTAAAGGTCCAACAGCCAAAGACTGGGCCATGGGAAGATACAGTGAGGCGCCAGGAAATGCAGCTGACATGGTGGGGACTGTGGCAGCCCCTGGGTGCACAAAGCTCGGACGATAGAGCTAGAGAGAGGTAGAACAGAAGGCAAAATATTACTTGATGACATTTCTATTTCAGATCTCTTTAATGAGTCAATTCCTAATTCTTGTGAAGACATGCAAGATACATAATTCTGAGTTATACAAGTTGCCTTTCCACTGCCATTCAGGATTCTCCTGGATCACTTCCTTGAGCTAATGTTAGGCTCAAGGAACACAAACTCACCTTAATCTCAGCCTGGACCAAATAACATTAAAGAATCATTTCCAATGCCCAACAGAAACTAAACTATAGAGTTTCATATTATTAACATGAACATACTCTGGTTTGTGAAGAGTCAGATTTAGCTAGGGAGAGAAAATGTGACCCAAGAATATTCTCAAATGGAGAAGCACCTCTGAATAGGCAGGTGGAGCATCAGTATAGGGTGGAGCCTGAGGAAGATGCAGCGTCTGCGGGTACACAGGATTCCCAGGAGGCTGCACCGGGTAAGTTGGTTGTGTTGGATATTGACCTGGAAAGTAGAAAAAAAAAAATGTATGTTGCCCATTATACTAGTATGGGGCAGGGCATATTGGGTAGCTAACCTGCTAGGAACAAGTAGAAGGGGATCTGCAGACTAACCTGGAGGGCCTGGTTTCAGAAGTCAAGAAGTAAGTATTCTCTGTGCACCCTATTAACAGATGGTGATGGATTCTAACTGAACAGAAAGTGATCTTCCCGCTAGCATATTGGTCCAACCTGAAAAGTCTAGTCGGACAGGTCTGAGCACTGGTTCTTGCCTCCTGAGTGCATCCTGTCTCCGCTCTGGGTTGTCTGGCTGTTAACTGACCATGACCCTATGAGTAACGGCGGTTATTTACCTGACAAATTCCTATCTAAGGTCAACTTCCAAACTGAAAGAACTGAATAATGGAAGTGAACCTTAACAGAGAGAGGTTAAAGGAGCTAAGGGGAAGATCAAGTTCTGCCAGACACACTATTAACCATCGCAGGAGCCAGAAGTTCTGGCTGCCGGGGAAGAGAAGGGCTAGGAGACCCTTGAGGCGCAGGGCCAGCCCCGCCGCGCCGGCACCTCACTAGTTAAGCAGCCAGGCTTGCGGCGGTTCCGGAGTTTGGCGCCCCGCCTCCCCCAGTTCTCCATTGGCCTACCCAAATACCTGCTCTAGCTCCCCATTTGCTCCTGCAGATGGCCATCATGACAAGCCCCCTCCGCCATCCTCCTTCTCCCCCCCCCCCTCCCGCAGAGCCGCAGATCTAAACTGCGCCACAGAGTTTAAGGGGGAAAGAGCCCCGCGGGAGCAAGCGGCTGTATTTCGAGGATGATGAAGGCGTCTGGCGCAGTCCCCAGGACTGCAGCCGGCCGAAGAGCGCGGCGCAGCTCGCCTCAAACTTGACACTTGGTGACGCTGGGCTCCGAGCTCGATCACTCCAGGCCAGCACTACCGACCCCGACGACCTCAGC
The DNA here is from genome assembly GCA_019455555.1 of Galemys pyrenaicus. NCBI lineage: Eukaryota > Metazoa > Chordata > Mammalia > Eulipotyphla > Talpidae > Galemys > Galemys pyrenaicus. Next base: position 763,738 of record JAGFMF010011958.1, read on the forward strand.
CGCCCCCTGTCCTTGCCTTTGCTGTTCATGGTGGCTGCGGGTCCGGTTCAGCTCGGTGTCGCGGACGGTTATTTTTTTCGTCCTCTTCCTGTTCGTAGTCACTTCCGTGTCACGTGACGGTTTGCCCGCCCAGCAGCACCCTGCGTCCTAGTGCCGCAGCCCCCGGAAGCCCCGCCCCTTCGCCTGGCCTCCAGTAGCTCGAGGGTGGCCTCGCGTGACCCCGCCCACTTGCGTTGTCCACGCCCACTCGGTTTTGTCCAATTCCCACCCCTGCCCCGACGGGAAGAAAACAAAATAGCCCTTAAACAGGTCTTTTCTCTGTTGCGCACTCAGAAACGGAGCTATTAAATCATTCCCTACGACATTTTCCACCTACGCACATCAACTCAAGGTCATCTCACCTTGACAGCATTTCCACGAGGGGCATGGATTTCGGCACATTTTCTTACTAAGTACCTGAAATATGCTCCCCAAACCTTGATCTGCTACGTGTTTTTCTTCTACCAAGTCCAACTTCAGCCTCAGCTCCGTAAAGATTTTTTTTGCCAGTCCAGTTCATTTCTGTCATTTCCTGAATTAGACTGACCCTCGAATCAAAGTCTACGCGGTGTAGCTGCCTCTCACCAAAATGAAGGGCCTCCCCAAGAACCAGCACTAAAGCCTGCAGGTTCAATGGTCCCAAAGGAGAGCTCGTGACCCTGCCCTTCCTTTGGCACAGGTTACAGGTAACCTGTATAATGCCTGTACACATTTTCTTTGTGTGTGCCTGTACTTCTAACTCAAAGCAAAGATGCCATTCCTTATAGGGCAGCAATTAAGTTTTTCCTCTTATCCTTTTAAAATCCCTGCTGAGTGCTGGCAAAGTACAAGTTGAGAGAGCTGAACTAGACAGTGCAACTGTTTTGTCATGGTGTTTACATTGTAAAATATTAGAAAAGCATCTGGAAAGGGAAAACTTACGAAAGAAAAACACTCAGTAAACACTAGAAGCCTAATAAATGTTTGCTGATTAATTAATTAAACGATTAAAAAGGGCTGTACCTGTTTCAGCTCATTCATTCTGTGCTTTTGTCTCCAATATTGTTTTACACTTTGGAGAGCACACTTAAAATGCACAATTTCATGGAGTCTTGGAAACTTCCCTGTGTGGCATACAGGGATAGTTTGAGTATTTCTGTTTTTCAAATGAGAGAACTAACTAAAGAAATATGCCCTAAGTCACACAATAAATAAATAGGTTACAGAATTAGTCTTGTGCTCTGTCTCCCAGACTCCCAAGTCAGTATTTTTGTTACCACTTCACACTGCCTGTCATGACTAAAATACTGTAAAATGTCTATTTCCAAGGCTTTGTTTTGGGGGTTCTTTTAGGTTTTTTCCCCTCTATTCTCACACACACACAAAAAAATAGTTCAGGTTAATACTAGTATTACAAGGTCTATGAAATGTACCTTTTCCTGTATTTCTGACTCCAATCTTTATTTTTTTTAATATTTACTTATATATGAATGCATGAACTAGGGTACAGGCCAGAGGTGCAGGGAGTAAGGGGATTCACCAGAGTGGGGAACAAAACAGGTAGATCCACTGAAACACACTGTTGAGGGGAGCAGCAGGTGAGGCAGTAGAGGTCTACAGCACCATGTGGGTCAGCTCCCTGGCCAGTGTTGGAATTCATGATGCAATGGCTGTGGATAGCTTCATAGTACTGCAACTTAATACCTTGTGCCACCGGGGAAACGCCCTGTGTCCAGGCTTCTTGAAGGCAGACACAGTGTTTGACGTTTACCCCTTCAAACTTATTTTCCAGACACTAAAGCAAAACCAGGCTCTTACTCTCTGAAAACATATCCAGCCTCAATCTTAAAAAAAAAAGAAGCAAATTAAATGATCTTTCTAGAACTCTATGAGGTGCAGCAGTGGGCTCCCTCTCACTCTCCCACATAGACTTGGCCTGCTCATCTGCTGTAGAAAATGGTGAAAGAGGCCTCCCTGGTGGAACAAGGGATTAAGTACCGCACTATGAAGCATCCGCAGTCGTTGCAGCACAAGTTTGATCCCTGTCCAGGGAGGTGACCCACATGGCGCAGCAGACCTCTCCTCTCTTGCCCTCTGCTCCCCTCAGCAGTGTATTTCAGTAGATCCCTGTTCTGCTTCCACTCTGTCTCTGGTGAATCCTCTCTCTCTCTCTCACACACACACACACACACGCACCTCTGGCCTGTATCCCAGTCCTTGTATGCATAAATAAATCTTTAAAAAAGAAAATGGTGAAAGAAACCACTTGCTATGTTTTGGGAGTAGGGGGGCCAAACCCATTGCCACCCAGGAAAAAGCTTAAGGAAACTGGCCTTGAAATACCACTCTGGGGCCTCCCCTGGTGGCGCAGTGGGTTAAGCAACGCACTACGAAGCAAATCGCAGCCACTGCAGCACGAGTTCGATCCCTGCTGCCGGCCAGGG
>JAGFMF010011958.1:777377-813965 GCA_019455555.1 Galemys pyrenaicus
TCTTCTCTGCAGAAATCTTCTTATCCTCAGCTCCACCCACTTAGGGTGGAACCAGGATTTTGGGAACTTTCCCTTTTCCTGGGACCACCCTGTTACAATTGTGCTCAATGATATATTTATATGTTTCTTTTTCTTTTAATATCTGTTTTCCCAGTAGACCACAAATTCCAAGAGAACAGCTTGTTTTGTTTTCCATTGGATACTTAATCCATTATCTGGTACATAGAAGATAATAAATATTTGTTGAACAAATGTAGGTTCAGAAGGCACAGGAAGTGGGAGTGCGGGAGAAAAAGAAAATCTGCTGGGCCAAGGATATAGCTCACGAGTTTTATTTGTAGAAGGAAGCTACTGGTGGCGTCATCTTCCTACCCACTGTGGGAATATCTGTATGTTGAAGTTTGTGTTTTTCTTCTTATTTTAACTTTTTTATCTGTATCTATTCAGGTTTTTTTTAACTATAAAAGATACTTATTTCAAAAAGATTGTATCGCAATATAGGGGAAAAAATGCTGTGTTGCAATGATTGATGAGGCTGTGGAACTCTCAGATATTACTGGTGAGGATATACATTATTTAGCAGTATCTACAAACCTAGTAATTCCACTCCTCAGTACTTACCCAGCAGTAAATGCACATGTTCACCAAAAGACATGTACAAGAAAATTCATAGTAGCTTTATTCGTAAGTGACAAATCCAGAAACAAACCAAATACCAATCAATAGAAGAATGGATAAATTGTGGTATAATTATGCAATGGAGTATATACAGCGATAAAAAAGAACAAGCTCTCTCTGTTAGACACAACAGCACGGGTTGTCTCAAAAACATATGTTGAATGACAGAAGCCAGACATAAAGGAGAACATTCTGTCTGATTTCATTTCTATAAAGTTCAAGAACCAGCGAAACCAATTTATACTGATAGTAGCAGGAGAGCGTGGTAACTGGGAGCTTATCAACCTTAAAGAGCACAAAGGAGACTTCCAAGGGTGTTAGAAATGCTCTATATCTTCTTGTAGGTGTTGGTTATACATATACAGTAAGACCTTGCTTAATGTCATTGATAGAATCTTGAAGCTGTGACTCTGACTTCTCATCAACACAGTAAACGACATACAATTTTACCAGAGGCTAACTGATATAAATAAGAGTTCAGTTCCTATGGTGTATTTCTGGTCATAAAAACATTGCCATTAAAAGCATCCAGAACACTTTCAATATTCAATAATCATTTTTGTACATTCATTATCCAACCCACTTATTTTAGTTCAGGATCTCTGGTGGCCAGAGCCTGCATCTGCAGGAACCAACCCTGGACAGGATGCCTATTCCATCAAAGGGCACACACACACACACACACACACACTCTCTCAGACTGGACAACTTAGACAAGCCAATGAACTTAACAAACACATCTTTGGAATGTGGGAGGAAATTGGAGTATCCGGAGGAAAACCACACAGACGTGGGAACAACATGACAGCTCCAGCTGGGACTTAATTTTTTCTCATCACATTATAACAAAACAATGTTGAATGAAATGACATTCAAGGACCTGTTGTCTGTATGTTTGTAAGAATCCATCAAGTTGGACACTTAAGATTTGTGGACTTTATTGTGTGCATGTTACATCCTGATGAAAAATTAAACAGCAGAGTAATACGTATTCATTGCCGAAAAGTCAAGCAATGCAAAACTATATATCATATATATGATATAATATATACATATCATATATATTTGGGGGTGGGCATAGAAGAACTGGAATGTAGGCCAGAGGTGCAAGAGGGTGAGAAGATTCACCAGAGACAGTGGGGAGCAGAACAGGTAGGTCAATTGAAATACACTGCTAAGGGGAGCAGTGGGTAAGACAGGAGAGGTCTGCTGCACCATATGTGGGTTAGCTCCCTGACCAGGCACCAAACTCAGGCAGTACATAGAGTTGATGGCATTGAGTCGTAACCCCTAGGCGAGGCACTGTATACAATATAAATTAAAGCTTTCCTTTCCCAAAGAAAACTACAATTAACATTTTGATGTATATCTCCCTGAACTCCTTTGATCACACCCACTACTTTCTTCAAACTATCCAAAGCATTTGTTCTATCTGTGTGTAGCACAAAGTCAACAAACTTTTGGCTCAAGTGACAAGTTCAATGGCCATACTGCATTCCTTCTTCATATAAAGAGTATTAGGAAATAAGGAAACGAGTAAGTCACAATCTCTGCTTTTGAGGAATATGCAGTCTGACAAGCTAGACCACAGGCTCTACAGACCAGACTAAACCCCTGTGAGTTATAATACTTCACATGTAACAGCACTTCACAGGTCATTAAAATGGGTTCAAACTCTTGTACGGGTAATGACACCTTACAATTGTTAGAGTTTATAGTTTACAAAGTTTTTTTTTTCCCCACATAGTCACAATTAAAACTAACAACTCTGTGAAGTAATGATTATAGACATTACCCTCATTTTATAAATAATGATGTTACATTGCTTGCCTGGACAGGGAGTGTGAGAGTTGGAACTAAGACCTACCTATTCTGACTCGAGTTTATTGGTTATTCATAAATCTGTCCCTAGCCTACCTGTCTCCTCAACCCTACAAGGACACAAGAAGCTAACAAAAACCGAGTTCTGCTGGCCAGGCAGGTCTCAGAAGGAAAGCTTCTGTGAGCAGGGCCTCGGAACCAGCAAGTTCTGGGAGAAGTGTTTAGTGATGATCTGCGGCCACTTGGTGCACGGGCATTTTAAGGAAAAGCCTGAGGAAGAGGAAGTGTACTTCCATTCTCTTCACAGTTCCTTGACACAGCCACCTCCAGGTCCCAGGTCCACTAAATGCAGAGGGGGCAGGGCGGGCAGAGGAGGGTACAGTAGGGCGCATCAATGTTGGGATTCACATTTGCTGGGTTTACAGAGCCTCTCTCCTTCCCAATTCGCCTCCCCTCGGAGTTCCCCCTTTTCTCCTTTGGTCTTCTAACTCCTTCCTCTTTCTTTGGTCCACCGATTCTCTAACCCGCCAACCCTCAGTCCCAACCTCTGGCTCTTGTCCCCCTTGTCCTAACGTCAAAAGCTCCGAGCTAAAGCAAGCCCTTCCCGCCATCCCCGCCACCAAAGCAGAGCCGCAGAACGTAGCCTTCTCTGCATCCTCTGAACTTCCGTTTTTGTTTTGCTTTTACATTTCCATGTAAAAGGAGATGCAGGCAGGGAAGCTGTCTTGAACAGCTCACAACAGCTACGCGGCTGGGGGTGGATGGAGCCATAAGACCTAGGTCCCCCTCCCTGAGATAAAGCGGGGGCACAGCTGCTCCCGAGGCTCGACGCTGCCCAAGACGCCTGAGTTCCTTTCTCAAGGTGTGGTCCAGGCCTGGGGCTTGGGAGTGGACATCAACTTGACTTTCAACGTTGAAGTAGGCAGTTAACTAACCTAGAGAGAAGAGGTGGCAACTAGTAGTCCCTGCAGTCCCCGCCCCAACCTTAGGGTGAAAGGAATGTGGCAAAGTGTCCTAATTGGGGCTCCCGCACTCCAGCTCCCACTTTCGCACCTTCCAAAATGAATGGGGCTGAATGATCGGCCCCACCGACCCTCCATTCCTATCCGAGAAATAACCTCTGGGGCCTCCCGGCTTGGCTAGGTGCTGAGGGTCCTCTCCCCACCCCCATCCCTCTTTCCGGGCTCCCAGGTTCCCCTCCCTTCCCAGATCTCCTGCCCAGCCCGCCGCCCCCGGCGGCTGGCGCGCGCGGTGCAGCATGCGGCAAAGCTCTTTGCATAAATTATGCTCATGACGCAGCAGCTAAAAAAATCCAAGTAGCAGAAGGAGGGAAAAAGGGGGGAGGGAAAAGGGGGGGGGGCGTGGAAGGGGGGAAAGCAGAAAAACATATATACCTGACCACCCCACCCCCCACTTCCCCTTCCCACTTTCCAGCTGTCCCCCCCTCTGCCCAGCGCAGTCCACAGAGTCCCCTTCGGCTCTGCCCAGCCCGGGCTGGGGGCCCGGGGGCAGCGGTGGGTCCCGACCGGCTCCCGGGCCGAGCCGAGCCCCGCCAAGCCGCACTGGCTTCTTTGTCTGCGGGAGGCGGCCGCCCCGGCCCCGGCCCCCGGTCCCCTGGCCCCGGCTGTGAGATGAATCTCTAATCGGTGGCCGCCGGGTACCCGGGGCGAAGGCGGCTCGGGCTAGGGCTCCGGTAAGTAGCGGGGTCCGGGGCGGGGAGGGGTTTGCACGAAGGGGGAGGGGGCCGGGCAGGGGAGGTTTCGGGTTTGGTTAATATGCAATGCCCGTAATTAGCATAATTTATATATTTATGATAAAGAGAAAAAAAAACGCCGCGGGCCTGGGGCGGCAGGATGCTGGGCCCGGGCGGCGGGGAGCTCTGGGAGCGGGACAGCGCGCCGCCGTCAGCCGGGAGCCAGAGACCCCCAGGGCCGCGCCCTCGCCCGCCTGCGGGGCCGGGGGGGCTGGGGAGCCGAGGGGACTGCCTCCAGGTGGATCCCGTGGGGAGCTCGGACCTGGCCCCTCCCCGCTTCTGCCCTGGAGCCCAGGCGGGGTACCAACCGTAGGGGATGTTCTATACACGGACCCCTGACGATCGGGAGATTGGGAGATTATCGCCCCATGGTAGAACCCGGACGCCTAGGTTCTTGCTGTTAAGGTCAACTGAGTCAGCCAGGGTGACCTGTCAGAATCCTCCCCAGTCACAATACATCTGGTGGGATTGGGGGTTCGGGACCTAGGCGTCTCTGGAAGGGTGGGGGAGCAAGTGGGAGGGTCACGTCGAGCAGAGCATGAGCACTTCATAAATATTTAATAACAATATTATTAATAAATGGAAAAATGGGCCCCCAAACTGTGCTACTTGAGCATTCTCACCTGGCAAGACCAGGGGAGCCTCAGGGTGCATTGTAACTTCCACTTTAGCGTAGGGATTCCCTTCCTCTGCTCGGACTGGAAGCCTAAAATCTTCATAGATTATGCCCTGCTGCGGGGCAGGGGGAAAATAATAATAATTTTTAAAAGCCGTCAGGAAGCCTTCCTGGGCAAGTGAAAAGAAACTCTGCAGAGATTTTAGCCACATCAGCTCTTCTGATTCCTTGTTCCAAAAGTAGGGCTGGTCTTCAATTGTTCATATACATAAAACTCCCCTTATTTTGGTCTCCTAAAGCAGCTAACATTGACAGGCAGAGGCCTCTGAGTAATAATTCCATGCATTCTAGGGTTATTGAATGCTAGGCTGATTACTTCTGTAACCTGGTGCTCCTTTGCATATCTACCTTAGAACTTCATTTATTTGTTCATTGGTCCAACAAAAATACCCTTGATGTGCCATGCTCTGAACAATACAGAGGGAGCTTCCCCTGTCAGGTTTTTATTTGTTTGTTTATTTTGGGGTTAGGAGGATTGTTCCCAGGTAGATCATAAACATGAAAACAAACAAGATAAAATGGTGTGTTTGTGTGTGTGTGTGAGAGGGAGAGCGTGATTTTTTTCTTGAATAAAAAAACTCAAGAAATTTACTTTTCTAAAGGTTCTCTGCATTATGAAGGAAACTTGGGATAAGTTCATATCCTCCTTTCCAAGATTTACTCACTATAAAATCATAATAGTAATTGTTTACATTTTTATAACACTAATTTTAAGAAGTTTTGTATGCATGCGTTATCTCAATAAAAATAACAGCAGTAATAATAATGAACAAATGTGTTTATTGTGTGCCAAGCCCTGTGTTTTTTAAAAAAGATTTATTTATTTATGCATACAAGAGCTGGGGTACAGGCCAGAGTCCAGGGCGGTGAGAGGATTCACCAGAGACAGAGTGGGGAACAGAAAAGGCAGATTGACTGAAACACACTGCTGAGGGGAGCAGCTGGCCAGGCAGAAGAGGTCATGTGGGTCCACTCCCTGGCCAGGGGCAGGGATCAAACTCCTGCTGCAGTGGCTGCGGTTTGCTTCATGGTGTGTTGCTTAACCCACTCCGCCACCAGGGAGGCCCCCAAGCCCTGTTTTAACTGCTTTAAATATGTGTTACCAGTGTCATCCTCATGATAAACGAGATGGGTGCTGTAATTTAACCCCATTTTACAGACAAGGAAACTGAGGCTTGGAGAGGTCACCTATGATAGAAGCAGTACTCAAAGTGGAACTTCTGCCTTTAAGTCTCAAGCTCTTTCTGTGTCAAAGTGAGGGTCTGTGAGACCACAAAAGGAGTGGGCCTGGGAGAAACTGGCCAAGGGAAAAAAGGCTGGGAAATAGGAGCTGATGGGAGGTTTCGGAGAGGGATGTGTCAGGGTTCACCAGATAGTACCTTGCCTTTGAAATAATTTTTTTTCAAAGATTTATTTATTTATGCATACAAGAACTGGGGAACAGGCCAGAGGTGTGGAGGTGAGAGGAGTCACCAGAGACAGACCCGGGAACAGAAAAGGGAGACTGACTGAAGTACCCTGCTGAGGGGAGCAGTGGGCCAGGCAGGAGAGGTCTGCTGTACCATGTGGGTCCCCTCGCTGGCCAGGGATTGAACTTGTGCTGCAGTGGCTGCAGACAGCTTAATAGTGCTGTGACTTAACCCCTTGCACCACCAGGGAGACCCTGAAATCATTTTAAAATACCCTTCCTGCTGGAAATAGGAGGAAAAAAAATTAATAGGTTATGTTCCTTTTGAAGGAGAAGGTAGAAAATATGAGGGTAAATGATATGATCTGATTTCTTAATCTATATCTTCAGCTCATATTCATTAACCCTGTTTATATACCATGTTTTATTCTAGGTACTGGCTTTTGACAATAGGTGAACATGTCTTCTTAGAGCTTACAGACTAATGAGGGAGCATATCTGCTTTCATTTTTCACATTTCACTTGTCCCTTCTTCACCCAAGCGGGGATGAATCAGTTACGGCTTAAGAGAAGGGGACAGGAGGAGAAGCTAAATCTAAATGTGTCCTTATTAAACTAGTTTTTACTACTTAACTAAGATTACAAATGTGAAAATGGAAAAGGGGAAATAAAGTCACTCACTAATTTCCTATCCTTCCCCTTTCCTTTTCTTCTGGCCCTTGTGTGCCTAGATGGTTTATCAATACCTTGGCAAGTCATTTATCTTTGCTCATGGACCCACGGTTGTGTGAGGGGTCTTGAGCAGAAATAAAGCTTCCATATTCCAATGTGACCTAGTCTTTATGGGTCAGAACAGTTACCCTCAGTTGTTCTCCCATTTCCTGAAAGAATGCTCAGTATGGTGGGGGTGCTTGGGCAAGTCACCTGACCCCTTTCTACTTCTGTTACCCTGCAAATAAGAATGGGGAGCATAATGAGGTAACATGCTAAGCATTTTATTTATATCATTTATATCATCATTGAAACAAACCCTTTAAGACTTGCCCATGTAATCACCATTTAAAAAATAATCGAGTTGGGGTCCTCCATGGTGGCACAGGGTTTAAAATCTCAGCACTATCAAGCTATCACCAGCTGCTGTGGCCTGAGTTCTATGCCCAGCAAGGGAACTGACACATGGCACAGCAGACCTCTCCTGTTTCACCTGCTGCTCCCCGCAGCAATGTATTTAAGTCAATCCACCTGTTCTGTTCCCCACTCTGTCTCTGGTGAATTCTCTCACCCTCAGCACCTCTGGCCTGTATCCCAGTTCTTGCATGCATAATTAAATCTTAAAAAATAATAATAAAAGAATAAAAAATAATGGTGTTAAGGTACAGAGAGATTAAATCTTACACAACTATTTCATGACCAAAAAGGGGTTTGAATCTGTGTTTTCCTCTGAAGCCATTCCTTGCCTCTCTTTGACCCTCAACTTTCTCATCTATAAAAATGGAGGTAATAATAGTCAGTCATTTTAGTGCTTTGTACAACAATTACAAGGTAAGCTCTCTTATTATTTATCCCTGAAAAAACAGAGGAGTGTCCACCTGGAGACATTCACACAACTGGTCAAGCTTCGGTATCTGTTTACTTAACTGCTGAGCTCTGTGCTCTGATAGGGTGGAAATAGACTTGAATAACAGCAGTTAACATTTATTGAACCCTTATGCAATTTACTATAATACTCTCCCCATTTCAAATATAGTTACGGTAATGATACCATAACTATATTTGAAATACCGTAACTATTTGAAATGGAGAGGTTAGGTCCTTGCTAAGAAATGGTGGAACTGAGACCTGAACTTAGATTCTTAACTGCTACTCTATATTGAAACGAGACAATGTGTGTGAATTATTACCATTCCAAAGCACGTGCCAGACGGTGATCTAATCTTTTTACATGCATGAATTCATTCCATCCTCACAATAACCTTATAGAATAGGTGTTATTATTCTCATATTTACAGATGAAGAAACTGAGGCACAAGAGAATTTGTCTCAACTCCCACAGCTAATAAATAGCAAAGCTGAGACTATGAACCCCCGTCTGTCTTCAGAGGGCACTCAGACAAACACTATGTGTTTAAGGGCCTCGTTTCAATAAACTGTTGATGATGATTATTCTTCAGGAGGTAAGAAGGGAAACCTGTGTCCTGGGCCAGCAATGGAGAAAGGTAGGAAGACATATAGAAAATCCATTACGGCACCGTGGCAATGGCCCGTGGAAGGGTGATGGTCTGCCTGGAGTCTGGTGGTTCAAGAAAAGGGCAGATGGTACTAGTGTGAGCAGGGGCATTGGTGTTCTTGTACCAGGGCAGTAAGGCTAAGAGGTGGAGGGATTCTGGGCATACTGAAGGGGAGAATCAACAGCGTTTGCTGGGGGGTGAATGTGAACTGTAGGAGAAAGAAGGCAAAGATGATGGCAACATTGTTGGTAGGAGCCTTTGTGGAAGGATGAAAGTGCCATTTGCTGAGACTAAAAAGGTGGTATGCAGGTAGGGCAAATTCCAGGTGGAAATCAGGAGTTTGGGCTTGAACACGATGAGTAGGACGTGATACCAGCAAGTGTTTGCAGTTGAGCCTGAAGTTTCCAGATGAGTTTCAAGCTGGAGATACAGATTTGGTACTGGGTGAGACCACCTAGGGAGGAAGTGAAAGACCCCATCTACCAACCTATGCCACTATTTTCTTTAAAAAAGATTTATTTATGCATATAGGAACTGGGGTACAGGCCAGAGGTGTGGGGGGTGAGAGGATCCACTAGAGACAGAGTGGGGAGCAGAACAGGTAGATCCACTGAAATACACTGCTGAGGGGAGCAGTAAGTGAGGCAGGAGAGGTCTGCTGTGCCATGTGGGTCAGCTCCCAGATCTGCGGCAGGGATTGAACCCGTGCTGCAGTGGCTGTGGTTTGCTTCATAGTGTGTTGCTTGACCCATTACACCATCAGGGAGGCCCCAACCTATGCCATTCTTCTGCTTCCTTCTCTGAGAGCCTTTCTGAATGATGGCTCTGCAGACCTTAATAGTGGGTGCACAATTTAATAGAAGAGTGGTGTAGAACCAAAGTGCTGATGTCTACAAACAAACTGAGTTACAATGTCAAAGATGTGAAAGGTGATAGCCAATAACAAACGTGACTTCCTTTCAGCTGAATACTGGTAAAATCAATTTCTGTTCAACCAGTCATTCTTTTTTTTTTTTCAACCAGTCATTCTTGGAGGCTGCTCATTTCAGGCAGAGTACCCTTCACTCTCCAAAATGACTAATAATGAGAACATACTTTATACCTTGAAAACCTCAACCATGAAGAGTGTTAAGGGAGGAATTGAAACCACAGAAATAAGTCTGAGTTAAACATCTGAGTTCCATACAACAAGTTACATGCTCCTCTACAAGGCACACTATTCTTTGTACATAAAATGTTCTGTCTGAAACACATGCCACCCCAGAGTGAGGGGACAAGGGCCACACAAACCTGCATTAGGTGACTCCTCTGTGGATCCTCTACTACCCTCTGCTCCTCCACTGTGGTACTTAAACATATTGTATTGTACTTATCTTTTTATTTCCTTGATTCCCATATTAAACTGCAGGCTTCCTAGCAAAGGTGGGGTATGTTTTCTTCCCTATTATATTCCCGATCACCAGCACAGAGTAGCCACTAAAATATCTATTCAATAAACAAAGGACTAAGCATTTCAGGATATTTCCTAATAGACTCTCAGGCTGTTCTAGTGGACTCTGATTTGTTTGGGATTTCCCACATTCATCCTGGCATCTTGGAATGTTGCCCTAAGCTGGGAGAACTATAGGTAGACCAGGCTCTCTCATTCTGTCCCCTCTCCTGAATGCCCCGATGCGGCTGGACCGCTGTAGAATTTTGGATTCTGGGCACATGCTTCAGCATCTGCTGTTCATTCCCTCCCTGGATTTTCCTGCATGTCTTAATGTTAGCACAGTTAACTCAGGAATTTGTTATTATTAATTGTGCCATTTGTTAACCAGCCTTGGCAAGTTTGATTCAGGTGGTTTCAAACTCAAGTCAGGAGTGAAAAGAAGCAGAGAAGGAGGCTCTGTTTGACCTCTGGCTCCCATCCTAACTTTAAGCAGAGCAACTCTTCTGTGATCTGTGTATATAGCAGTGATGGGGTGATCACAGGAACCCCTTCTCTTAAAACAAAAGCAGATTATCTTTCCTACGGCCTTGAGGCGGTGGATGCTGCCTGGAGCATGAGCTAAGGGGCCCTGTAACAAACTCAGGAAGATCACAAACAAGGACCACATTTCAGGAGTCCTGTAAGGAGCTCCTTTTGAGGGTGGCTGGGCAACATTCTGCCAAAGGGCCAAGGTGCTAAAACCCCTGGGATGAACCAGTAATTCTACTATCAGGTATAATTCAAAGGCCTAAAAACAGGTGTTCAAGAAAAAACTTACAGATATTCACAGAAGCACTATTCACAATAGCTGAAAGGTAGAATTCATCCAAACACCCATCAGCTGATGAACAGATAAACAAAATGTGCTATAGACAAAGAAGAGGGAAAAAACTGAACATAGTAGCTTAATTATTGCCTATGCCATCCAGATAGAAATACGTGGTAAATAGGTGGAAACCAGGGTTATAAAATTAGGAGAGAGGAAGGTAGACCAGTATAAGTTTACACATTCACCAAATTGGAGTTAAAAATTTTTTTTCAGAGTAAATTTTTTACCATGATAAAGAAAATAATGGGTTAAAACTGACTTCCAGAATTGCCCAACCTTTAAAAGCATGATTTAAAATTTGTTTTGAATTTCTTTAAATATCAAGTTTTTTTTGACAACTTTATTCAAATTATTTACATTTTAGAACTTGGTTTATGTTTATATAACTGATTACCCTACACGGGTGTTCATCAGAATACCTTTCTCTAAGCACTAATGGTTTCTACTTCCCTTTAAAATGTGTGTCTTTTAATTTATCATTCTCATCAAAAATATTCTAGAGAAAAAATATTAATTAAATACCTATAAGTTCTTCATCTCTGTTATTGTGTAGCAATTTATTATCTAACCATCAGCCTAGCCAGGCTGAGTTCCTTGCTTCCCTCAGACATAATGGATTGCAACTTTTTTTTTTTTTAAAGATTTATTTATTTACACATACAAGAGCTGGGATACAGGCCAGAGTCCAGGGTGGTGAGAGGATTCACCAGAGACAGAGCGGGGAGCAGAACAGAACAGGCAGACTGACTGAAACACACTGCTGAGGGGAGCAGTGGGCGAGGCAGGAGAGGTCTGCTGTGCCATGTGGGTCCCCTCCCTGGCCGGGGGCAGGGATCGAACTCATGCTGCATTGGCTGTGGTCTGCTTCATAGTGTGTTGCATTAGCCCACTGTGCCACCAGGGAGGCCCAGATTACAACTCTTAAAGCATCGGTTGGCTGCAGCTTTTCCATCTTGGTATCAACAGCTGTAACACGCCCTTCTTTGAGCTATACATTTTGACTAGTTTTTACCTCCAAAAAGGTCTTCTTCGGGATCCTCGTCACCAACTTTGCTTTTACTTAATCCTTATAGAAAGAGTTTCATTCAGAAACTCATTTTGGAAGCCTCTCCTTGACTCTGTATCAGTGATTTTGATTCACAAGCATTGGTGTTCTTGAAGGTATTTTTCAAATATGTACTTTGTTCAAATTCACTATCTCTGTGTTTAAATTTTTCTTGAAATTACAAACACTTTCCTCCTGCTGAAGGTACTGATTTTTCTGTTTTCTTCATTTTCTACCTGGAGAGGTTTCACCAGGCTGTAACAGGAACTAAAGGAACCACTTGTTTTCCTTAATCATTGCTAAGTGCGACACTCACAGGTTGTTTCCTTGAGTTGTTTGTGTAGGGAAATGGTGGCTTGGCACAGGCCTATGAGTGTTGGGTAAAATCACAGTTGAGTCTGATGGGTTTTCATGCTGGAAATGAAATCTTGGTTTACTTCTCCCTCTGCCATCCCCAAGGAGTGCCGCAAGCACACAAGGGGCAGTGATACAAGTTACAAAGTGGATGAATCTTGAAGACACTCTACTAAGTAAAAGAAGCCAGGCACAAAAGGCCACATATCGTATGATCCCATTCAGATGAAATATTGAGACGGGCCGGGGTTCATAGGGAAAGGGGGTGACTGCTAGTGGGCATGGAGTTTCCTTCAGGGATGATGACAATGTTTTGGAACTGAAGGATGGTCATGGCTGCACATCAAAATTCCATCGAACCATACACTTTATTTTTTTTTTTAAAGATTTTATTTATTTATGCATACAAGCACTGGGGTACAGGCCAGAGGTGTGGGGGGGTGAGAGGATTCACCACAGAGAGCAGGGAGCAGAACAGGCAGATGGACTGAAACACACTGCTGAGGGGAGCAGCGGGCACAGCTGGAGAGGTCTGCTGCACCATGTGGGTCCCCTCCCTGGCTGGCAGCAGGGATCGAATTCGTGCTGCAGTGGCTGTGGTTTGCTTCATAGTTTGTTGCTTAACCCACTGCGCCACCAGGGAGGCCCCGAACCATACACTTTAAATTGGCTAAAATGGTGGATTTTATGTTAGCTGAATCAATTAAAATAATATTCAAAGGAAACAGGCAACCCTAGATGAAAGTGGATGAGGAAGGGAAAGGTGCTGAATCCAGAACACTTTCCTGAGCTTAGTGACTCACCGTAACATGGCATTAACAGTGCACCCAGCTGGCTTGAGTAATACGTGGCTTAGCATTACGTAAAACGCACAGCAGATACTCAAAATAAATGTCAGTTGCTTTCTTTTCTATATAAGTGCCCCAGCCTACTTGCTGCCTTTATTCTCTGTCTCTCTTATGACGTTATGGTCTGTGGCTCTAGCCAGACGACCTGTGTCTCACAGGGGACACTACGCCTGACTGCATATGGTGGGCGGCTTCACCATCTGGAGTGCTATCTTGCCGCCTTGAGCCATCAACTTGGAATCACCTGAAAACTGATTTTGGGGACCCACCTGCTGAATCAAATTCTCTGGATATTTGGTCCAGGGGAACCTGGGGCTCTGCACTTTCTAATTAGTGCTCCGGGAGATCATCATATGTGGTACAGCTTCAGATGACAAAGCTGTTTTTTTTATTCCTGTCTTTACCATCTCTTCTGAGGGTTCTGCTCAGACTCTTTCCTGGAGAAACCAGGATACCCAGAGTCCTTATCACCTGTGCCTGGGCTTCTGGGTGTCTGGGTCAGAGTTGCCTTGGGTTCTGCTAGTTCCATTCTCTCCCATGGACCGGGGGACTCTTCGGGACAGATGCCTGAGCCTCTCTTTGCTCTTGCCACTCTGACTGTTCCTGGAGGTGGGTGCTCCTGGGATGCTGAGACACTTCAATTTTTAAGTTCTTAGAATCCTGCTTCCTTTACCTTTATTAAAACTTGGGAGAACTTATTTTTTCTGTTCTTGCCATTATAATTTTGACTCTTCTAGATGGCATGAAAATTGTATGATGGTGTCACATTGGCTTTTGTTTTTCCCGCCCCATCTCCCCCCACAGGATGTGCTAGTGTGAACCACCCACATCAACAAGGGACCATGGATCCTGGCACTGGGCCAGAGTCATCTCTGACTGTCAATGAGCAGGTATCTTCTGGGCAGGAAGAGGATGATGAACCAGAGGGCGTGAGCGAGGAGGAGGAGTATCAGAGCCCCTCATTGTTGCTTTCTTCTCAAAGTTCATGGTGACTTCACTAGTTGACAGCTAGGATTCCTCAAGGACTGAGTCTGAGGATTTAAGCTAAGACTTTTAAAAAGTGAGAGTAAAATGTACCGACCCATGGTGGGGGAAAGATTTGGTCACTGGGTAACTTACTCTTTATCTGTCTGCTTACATATATGTTTTCTATTTTTTCTGCAGTGACCATTTATTACTTACAGAATTTTAAAAAGGAGAAAAAGATTAGCATTTCTTAAAATGTAATTTGTGTGACATCCCTTAGAGGTCAAGTTTGAGTCAGAGGGGAGCTGCTTTGGGGAGTTCTTTCACTCATACTCCCCTGGCAGGCCAAACTGTCACTTCTTCCATTAACATCTCTGGCTAAATCCAGTTTTCAGGCTTAAGATGCAGTCGTGGGCGTGACCTTGGGCACAGGCCAAGTGCAGGGTTATCTGGACACAGAGCTGTTTAGTGTACAGCGTGTCCCTGAATCTCAGATGGCCTTACTAGAAGCACTTCAGTGCTGCAGGTAAAGAGCTCAGTGTTGGCTGCCGAGCAGGGTAATGCTCTGAGAGGCCCAGGGCCAGGCCTCTGGTTCCTAGGGGTGGCAGCCCCTGTCGGGGTCAGAGCATGTGCACAGGCACAGCAGATGGCCTGCCCGGAGCCACAGCACCACAAGGCACAAAGCTTCAGTCCAGAGGTGGGAGGAGGAGAAGGTCCATCTTCAAGATTCCTGACTCTAATTTCAAGAAGTTAGCTTGCAAGGAGATCTTGGCCTTTATCCCTGAGTCTTGGAAATAAAGTAATCATGAGGTTTAAGTTACTCAGCATTGTGGAGTATTCATTCATTTTTCATTCCTTTAACTTTGAGGGAACTTCTCTGGGCTTTCAAGAGAAATAAAGAGAGATTTACTTCTTGACCCCACTTAAGTTGTGAATAATGGCTACACTCCAGTATCCTGGTAGCCAGGAGGCAATCTTGCAAGTCTGTGGGGTAGGCCATTGGCCATTCTATATCCACTGACCTGAACTGTGTCCAAATGAGAGAGCCAATAGAAATATCCCCAATGGGTTTGGTTCCATGGGACTTTTTCCAGCTTGTGTTATCAGCCCTACTTGCTCCTAGAAGCCCCTTCCCTGGAGTCAGGGAGCTGTAGGCTGCCCCAGACTCTGGAATTCTCGCAGAGCACACTGTCCGAGGGACAGGAGGTTGGTATCCCAAAGCTGTGACACCACCCCTCGCCCCCTGCCAGGCTTGATCAGCCCTTCCCCACAGCAGTGTCCCTTGTCCTCTGTTTGCAGGTCATCGTGATGTCAGGCCATGAGACCATTCGAGTACTGGAAGTTGGAGTGGATACCCAGATCCCTGCTGAGGAGGAGGGCAAAGGACCGGAGGGGGTGGCCATTGAGGGCTCCCAGAGTGGTGGCCCAGCTGAAGCCAATGAGCCTGGTGGTGAAGCAGGGTCAGACAACCCAGACTCCTCTGCAGAGGCAACTGGTACGAGGCCACTGTTCACATCTGGCATTGTTGTACCTGAGTTCCTTCTTGTGGTTCCCCTGGGAAGCAAGTATGCACTGCTGGGGCCTAGGTGGCTTCAGGGTCTTTGTGTTTTCCTTTCACTGAACAGCTTCTGGCGATAACCCATACTTTTGGCCAGCTCCTTGGGCAATATGATACTCCTTGCCCCTAGAACTTTAGTTCTGGTTTCAGTTATTTATAGACTTAAGCTACATGGCTTGGGGTGAGAGGGAGGAGAGTAGTAGGGCTCAACTGAGGGGGTTGAATCAACCACAGAGAGGGCTTTTAGGTCTAAAGCACACCATAGGCCCAAAGCAGAGAACACTAGACTTCCAGGATCCTGCCAGCCCTTCTAACTCAGTACCTTTTGTGGCAGATCTGGGACATGCCAGGAGCTAGAGATGGGAAGGTAGCTTACCTACCTTGGACTAAAGATGGGGGCTAAGTAGGGCCTTGAAGAATCCCCAAGCTTCATTCCCAGCTGGGCTGGCAAGAGTCAAACCTGGTGGACTTATTATTTGTCCTTACCTTCTCCAAAGATGACCTTGAGCTTGAGATTGATGAAATGAGTTTGATTCTTTTGCAGGGGGAATGGATATGGCTGATCCACCCACACTGTGTCCCCCAGTTATCTCCAGGACACCTGTAAATCAGCCAGAGCTGTAATGGAGGCAGGGCTGAGTACAAGTCACTGCCCTCAAGGCACCTTTTCTTCAGGTGTTAACCTTGCAGAATAGACATCTTTTGTTTGAAGCCTCACTTCTCATCTCCCCCAGAACTGCACAATGCATCTCCTCTTATCTCTCTAGATTGGAGCTCTGTGCAGCTGGGGCTGGCCATGAGCAGGAGCCAAGAAAAGAACAAATGAGAACAGACAAGCGTCAGGGAAATAGCAACTCCTTAACAAGAAAACTTCCTATCCCTGCTCTGCGTGCAAATTAGAATGCAGATTCATTTGGGACCCTAGTAACTTAGGTTATTATTCTCTCCTTTTGAATAAAGGAATCGCAAAAGACATGACATTTACCCCTGACCTGGAATACTCTGCTTCCACATTGTAGTCGGAATGGGCCAGTATCTGCCCCCAGGGACCCGTATTTTGGAGAACAGGCATGGAGGACATGGCCTCTATTCCTGCCACCATTCCTATTCCTTTCCATTCTGGGGATGGAACATCTTTTCAGAAAATTTAGGAGGTTTATGCCTTTTCACCCTTGTATCCATCTTATTTATTTTGGTGCCTTAACTATGCTCTTTATCCAAACCTCCTCTTAGAAATGGATTCTAAATTAATTATTTACACTTTAGCACGGTGCTTATGGTAGCACACATCTTCTCTCAGAGGCTTGTGTATTCAAGCCTTTCGTGAAAATTCTCTCTATAAAGGAAGTGTAGTCAGCAGCAAGGAAGGAAGGTAGGTATTTTATGGTACTTCCTAAGAAGCAGTCAACTTAGATTGGGGCCTTGACGGAACCTTTTTAGGTACGTAATATTAAGAAGTGTTTCCTCTTAAAACTAGTGAAAACTAGTGATTTGTTTCTCTCTAAATTACTAATCAGAAAAAAATGACGCTCTTGTCCTTGTGACACGTACATATTTCATGGTCACAGCCACCAAGGCAATGTAATGTGACACCTGCTATTTTGTATGTCTGTCTCCTTTATTGACATAGATTCATGCGAGATTGTTGGCAAGCTGTCTGGTTTTTTACGTCATGAACAGCATGACTCTGAATGTCTCTGTACTGGTCCTTTCTTTAAATGTTTCTCTTTCCTTTGAGGTGTGGTCCATTCAGATTTCTTTTGAAGAGAAATTAGTTGTTTATATGCGAGGAAGTCATCATATGGGAAAATACAAAATTTTGTTCTTAATGACGGGAAAAGTACTTGACTAGAGGGTACCACCTACATACAGTTACACTGCTGGTTGCCCCATGAATTGGCTCAGCCTACCTGAAAAGCTCTCTAGTTGAAAGTGACAAAAACCCTAAATGTATGCAAATGCTTGGTTGGACCCTGTGGTCCAACTTGGGAAACATACCCTAATAAAGTGACCCTTTCATTAAATGGTAAGCTTTTATCATTCACGTCACATTATCACAGTCTCATTTCTTTCTGACTTTTCTATGTTTCATTACATTTTCCCCCAAAGAAAATGTTTTAAATTTTCATGGGCTTACCTTCTCCAATTTTCTCCATAGTTAGAAATGTGTCTTCCCTCCATAGCACAGATTAAATCAGCTACTCCATTTTAGTATTTTATAAGGTTTCTTATAAACTTATAAACCTTATAACCTTATAAACTGTTGTTGTTTGTCTCTCATTCCTTCAAGAATCTGGATTTTCTTATTCATGCTATAATGGTAGTCCCGAATTAGGTTGGTGTCTTTCCAGAATAAAACATGGGCTAGGTATGCAGGGATGAGGGCAGTCTAAATCAGTGGTCCCCACTTTGTTCTTGTGCTATGTATCACAGGATCACAGGAGAGTTTAACAGAAAGAAGAGAGGGAGGGGAGGTTGCTGGAACATTCTGATTCAACAGGCCTAGATTAGAGCCTAGAAATCTATGAGGGGTCACTGACCTGGACTGACACCCATCACCCAGGAAATCAACTCCTAACCATATATTAAATAGCAACTCTTCTACTCATTATTGTGTGGTTTGAATAGTCTTCCCGTTAGGTGTCCCCACACCTGAATACATCAAGGTAGCAATGGGAAGCTATAACCTACCTGAAAAAGTTTGGTTCACAGGAAGTTCCTTTAGACACTGCTCACCTGGATTTCAGCCCTCAGGGACTGGCAAAGCAAGTCTGGTGTGAAAAGCCCTCGGGATCCTGAGTGTGGCAAAGACAGCTCTGATTTGCTGTCACTTCCGGGGCTTCCCCTGTAGGAATCTTTGCCCCTTCCCTTTGCCGGTACCTGTAGCCTAATGAAGGGTGAACAATGATCCAGTTTCTGGTGAGCTTGAAGAAGCTGCTCCCACTGAGTCTAGTTCTTTCTCTTCCCGACACATGTTCATCCAGGCTCTTTTACTGACAAGTGATGTGTCAGTGTCTGATGGGGCCAAGAAGTCAGAGACAGACCCTCAACCACATGAAGGCTGCCTCTTTTTGTCTAGATGTGGGAAGAGGGTGGCCTACCTTCCAGATCTGGCACATGCTCTCCAACCTCCAACCAGTAGCGCTGGCAAGCTACCTACTGGGCCAGGGAAGGCCAGTGACTAGTCTCAGGTGAAGCAGAAATACAATGTGAAGCTCAGAGTGGCTACTTCAAACTGCAAACAAGACATTCTTCTCTCTTCACTCACACCAGACTCACTCCTTGTCCTCTTTTTCCTAATGCCACGTGAAGTGAAGTCACTCCCTGGGATCCCTCCGAGCCCTGCCCCTGCCGTTGCCACCTTCAGCCAAGCCCCAAGCCAGCCTCAGGCATCGCAGACCCTGACGCCACTGGCTGTACAAGCTGCCCCCCAGGTAAGGGCCGCCCCAGGGAGCTGGACAGAGGGCAGTGGGCAGGAGCGAGGCATGGGACAGCTAAGGTGGGCTGTCCCTGGGATCTGGAGACTTCACAGGAAGGGGCCGTGACTCGAGGGAGGGAATCTCCTACTAGGCGCCCCTGGCCTCATCCCTGTCCCAGATCAGGCCCACTTACAAAAAGTAGATCTGCCTTTGCCAGGTCATCCTCACCTTAAGTCCAGCAAAGATTGCAGAGATGACATTAACTCTTTTAGGCCTCCTGCCTTGCTGTTTATCTAATAGCTAAATGAATGATAACCATGTCAGCTCCTCCAGTGGATGCCTGCAAGAGTTAATGGATTATGCACAGCGCCTCATGTAGAGCCAGGGGGCAGCTCCAGAGCAGAGAGAAGCTGTTTCTGGAATCATCCAGGCATGTTGAGCTCCCTGGGACTATTTGTTACATGTGTGGATCTCTGAGCATCGCCCAGGAGTATATCCTCCATCAGCGCATCCTGGAGGCCTCTGTGGGCCCTTGGCCTCTTGGTTGCAAAAGGCCCCGCCCCCAGCGTCCTGACCACAAAGCACGGGTCCTGGGAGCAAGGAGCCAGGGAAGGTTTGGGAGGCAGCAGTCTGGTGGAAGAGGCCTGTGCACCCTCTCCTGTCCCGTGAGCTAAGTTGGGCCCTACTCCCATCTGGGCTGCTTCTCTGCAAGCAGAATCCTGAGGTCCAGGCACCCCCTCAGGGTTGGACCTTCAGCTAGGTCTCATCTCTTCCCCACCCTCATGTGGCCTTTCCCCCACTGCCCTCAGAATGCTTTATTTGTGCTCAACTGGGTCTAAGAGACCCAGTGTTTGTGCCGTCGATGTTGATTTTTTATTTTTTCTTTTCTTTTTGAAATCTTGTTTGCTTTTGCAGGTCTTGACTCAGGAAAACTTAGCCACAGTTCTGACAGGAGTTATGGTTCCAGCAGGGGCAGTTACTCAACCTCTTCTTATCCCCATCAGTATTGCAGGTCAAGTGGCTGGTCAGCAGGGGCTGGCCGTGTGGACAATTCCTACAGCAACCGTGGCTGCCCTCCCAGGACTGACCGCTGCTTCTCCTACGGGGGGAATTTTCAAGCCACCTTTAGCCGGTCTCCAAGGTAACAGCAACACTCCCCAGGACTGCACCAGGCCCCCTACACCCTACACCACCATCCCTGCACGTGTGCTTGCCATGTTGGACTCAGCACCCACGGCCCACCCAGGGTGACAGCCCTGGAGTCTGGATCCAGTGTCCCAGGCATCCGGCCACAGCGCTGCTGCACCACCTCGGGACTCTAGGCCATGGCACCATGCTGGCCCAGGAGGCCTCTCTTACTTCAGCCGGCTGTCTGAGACTGCCCCTCTCCCCCCACGCCAGAACTCACCCCATGACCAGCCTCCTGAGAAAGACTGCAAGAAGATTCATCTTCTGGTTTTGAACCTACACATCTCCAGGCCCAAGGGAGGGGGGATGAGCGATGTTGACATGTGCCTGCAAGGATCAAGGGAATCACAGCTGTCTGTCCCCCGCCCTACCGCCCAAACCCCTCCTGCTTGTGCCAGATCCCTTGGGATTGGAGCCGCTTTGGGCTGCGGCTAGGCATTTGAGCACCCCTGTCTCTGCCTTGCTCCATAGCAGCTGCCGTGCTGAATGCCGCGCTCCCAGCACCGGTACAAGCCGCCCCGCCGGTACAGGCCTCCTCGCCTGCCCAGTCCCGGCCACCAGCCCAGCCCCAGCCGCTGTTCCAGCCCCAGCCGCTGCTGCAGACCACGCCTACCATTCTACCGCAGCCCACCGCTGCCGCCGCTACAGCCCCCACCCCCAAGCCGGTGGACACCCCCCCACAGATCACCGTCCAGCCTGCAGGCTTCGCATTTAGCCCAGGAATCGTAAGCTGCTGCCCTCACCCAGGACTGACCAGGGATGGACTGGATCCTGGGCCAAGGGTGGAGCTCACCCTTCCTAAAGGGGAGGAAGGAGGTGGAGGACCAGCCCCCTGAATACGACTCTTTTCCAACACATCAGCAGAGATGGGCTCCCTCTGGGGCCTTCTCCTTGCCGCTGCCCGCCCATCCACCCCTGTCAACAGCAGACACCCTCTGCCAGGAGGGTCAGGCCAGTTCTCTAGACCTGAACCACTGGACCAGCCTGGGGTGGGGGGGGGATGTCTGGAGATTGCACACTTATGAATTGTCACTAAAGTAGAGCTAGAGGCTCACAGCCCCGTAGCAGTGTCTGTCCAGGGTGGCCCCGGCCTGGCAGTGGAGCTGCTCCATGTGACTAGAAGCCCATCAGGCACTCCAGCCTGGCTCCTCCACCCTCCCAGGCCCAGCCTGAAAGCTTAGCCAGAGTTACTCTTCCATGACTTGGCCCTACCCTCTTGCTGACCCCTTGCAGCCCCAGCCCTGGATACTATACAGCTGGTGGACAAGGGCTCGCAGCCCCCCTTTTACACCTGCCCAGCACCCCTAACTCCCCAGCCCCATGCCCCCAGCTCTCTTCCCTCTGCCTTGGGCTCTTACTCTTTGGCCTCTGAGCAAGGCTCTTCCTCCACCCACAGATCAGTGCTGCTTCCCTCGGGGGCCAGACCCAGATCCTGGGCTCCCTCACTACAGCTCCGGTCATTGCCAACGCCATTCCCAGCATGCCGGGGATCAGCAGTCAGATCCTCACCAACGCTCAGGGACAGGCAAGTGGTCGAAGGCTGAGGGGTGGGGGTTGGAGAAAAGCCTGAGGGGAGGGTCATAGAGACTCAAACAGGATGTCGAATTGCTGTCCTACCTCTGCTGTGACTGCGCTCAGCCACCAGGGCCCCAGGGGTGCTCTCTCTAGTTGGGGGTTTACCTAGTGAGGTTCTGTGCTAGGTAGTTTCCATACATTATCTCAGTGCCTTTTGCGTGTAGCTGGATCTACTAGGTCAAGATTTTTATTCCCATTCTGCAGGCTGAGCACTGGAGAAATTGGGCCCCACGATAAAACATGGCCGAGCAGAGATTTACATCTAGGGCTGTGTGCGTGAAGATGCAGACCTATTCCTGCTCCATCACAGTTCTGGAAATAGAATTAAGGAAGCAGTTCCTGGAAAGTGGGTCCCTCACTTTACTGATGAGAGAAGTGAAGTCCAGAGGGATTAGATGACTTGTCTAAGTCCCTCCTCCTGCCAGGGTGGGAATTTGGGTCGGGGTGGAGCTGGACACTGCCCTCACACCTGGGGTCCCTGCCTTGTTTCCTCCCAGGTTATTGGAACACTTCCGTGGGTAGTGAACTCGGCTAGTGTGGCGGCCCCAGCACCAGCCCAAAGCCTGCAGGTCCAGGCTGTGACCCCGCAGCTGTTGCTGAATGCCCAGGGCCAGGTGATTGCAACCCTGGCCAGCAGCCCCCTGCCTCCGCCCGTGGCTGTCCGGAAGCCAAGCACGCCTGAGTGCCCAGCTAAGAGTGAGGTACAAGGGCAGGGTTGGGGGTTGGAGGTAGGCAGTGCTATCTGGCGTGAGCTTGCTCCCTCTGGACGCTGGGCAGAGCAACATTATTTTCTGAAGCCTTTGGGAAGCAGGGCACCTCCCCAACACAAGGTGAGGTCTCAGGGTAGAAGGCCCAGGTGTGTCATCCATGCTCTGCCCTGGGAAACAGCACCCACCTGACCCCCTACCCCACACACCAAAACATGTACACGTGCCCTCTGAGACTGGCACCATTCTGAGAAGCCCAGGGAGGAGGTGGTCAAAGTAAACTGGGCCTTGATCAACTCCAGGATGAACAAACTGCTGGACAAGCTCTGGGAGGTCAGTTCTGTATACCCCTCTCTCCATCCCTCTGCCTCCACCCATCCCCTCCACCCCACTGTGGTTTTGGTTACTCATTTATTTGTTCAGTTATTGAGTGCCTGCTGTATTCCAGGTGCTGAAGCTAGAGGAATGAAGGAGAGGTCCTTCCTAGCTAGGAAGCTGTGGAGACAGTTGCAAGTCAGTGTGCCAGAGGCCATTCGTGATGGGGGCATGATAGGTGCTTCAGGCACCCAGATAAGGGAGCTCTACAGACTGGGGAGTTCGGGAGGCTTCATAGAGGAGGGTCACTAACTCATATGAGGACTGAGCTGGATGAGCGAATACTCTACCTTTAAGGAATTGCAAGAAGCACAGTGCGCCCAAGTCAGAGCTGTCAAACTTGAATGATGGTGGAGCCACCTGGAAGGCTTGTTGGAATGCTGGTTCCAGGGCCCCGCCCCAGTTTCTTTTTCAGTAGGTCTGGAGTGCAGCTTAAAAACTCCATTTCTAAAAAAGTTCCGAGAGGATGTTGAGAGGCCACATTCTCAAATGTGGTTGCTGCTTCCCAGTTTTGTGAATAAGCTCTTACCTCATCTGTGGAGACTCTGTGGAGACTATGAGATTCCAGAAAATTATGCATGTTAAAGGAGCAGTTAGACATAAGGCAAAAAACCCTCTGGTGCCCAGAAAGCTCTTGAGAAACAATGTTTATGTTGTCACTGTTATTTGATAGTTGGGAGTCAAGGAAAGGTTTCTAGCTGGGAAATGACTGATTAGATGAGCTTTTTATAAATTCCATCTACTCAGCAGAGCTGAGAACTGGACTGTCCTGAGTCTTGAGTCTCTGTTGTCTGTTAGGATGCGGTATAGACAGCTCGAGCAAGAGGCAGGCAGCTTTGAACTTAGGCAGATGCCCCTGAAGAGAGAATGGACTTGAGATCTAGGGGGGCTAGAATCCAGGGAGCAGGAGCCAAGCCAGAGAAACTTATACTTTTCAAAAATCATACTAAAGATATTAATTTTATTTATAGTTTCTCTGGATTATAACTGGTACATGATTTGGATAAAAATTTCAACATGATGTGAAATGTAAAAAATTTAAAAACCTCTTCTAGTTTTACCTCCAGAGATGACTTTTCTTGAAAGCTTGATTTATGCCTCAAGATTTCTTTCCTGGAAATTCACATGTATTCTTAAAAGAAATTATTCCATAATGTTTTCCTTTTTAACCTTACTTGCCCCCCTAAATCCCTGTAGCTCTGTAACTCAGAGCTCTTTCCATGTCAGTAGTTAAGAGACATATCTTGTTTTTATAATGAGTGCAGACTATCTTGCAGGGAGGTCCCAGAAGACATTCCCTATTAATGGACATATGGGTCTGGGAGACTCTAGAGTTGGGTTTAGGCTCCCTTTGAAGGCAGTTGTCTCAAAGAGGGAGACTTGCTGGGGCTTTGACCAACCCATGCAGAGTCTTGGACCTGAATGTATGGCTTTGAGGCTGCAACATGGTAGACTTAATTTAGAGGTCATTCTATTGGGTGGGTGATAATAAATGGTCTTTCTTTCTCATGGTGCATAGGTAGGCATGTGCTGAATGAGTGAGGACTTTGCACCCATTTTGGCCCTGCCTCTCTGATCTACCCAGGGGACTCTAACCCCCTGAGTTGGGTAGGTGCTTAGGGGCTTATTGACTCTTTTCTCATAGGTGCAGTCCATTCAGCCCACGCCAGCCATACCCCAGCCTGGTGTGGTCATCGCCAGCCCAGTCCCAGCGGCCAAGCCATCTCCCTCTGCTCCTATTCCAATTACCTGCTCAGAGACCCCTACTGTCAGCCAGTTGGTGTCCAGTAAGTGGCTCAAGAAGGTTGTGGAAAAGATGAAAGGCAATACTCAGGCAACTTGACCTCTTTTGAAGATGTTCTCTTTAATAAAAACCCTGGAGGTTAGGGGGGTGGGGGCAAAAAAAAACAACAAAACCCCCTGGAGTCCAAAGGAGAAGGGCAGAGACCCAATGCCAGGCACTGGCTTTCTTATTTTCATTCCTGTTGAGTTGGATTCTAGGCATGATGATAGTGGAGGCTGCTTAGCTGGCTGTGCCCTGGCTTCTCTGAGAAGCTAAGCCATGTCTCTCCTGTGACCTCCCACCCAGTATTTGAGGAATGTGAATGGCCAGCAGGGTGTGCTTGGGGCCAGGCTTAGGAAAAATGGGGGAAGGATTAGCAGTTAGAGCTGGAGGAACTTGAAAGTAGACCCCTATCTCCATACAAATTGATCTAGACCTCTCTCCCCCAAGTCTTGATTGTTTTAGGGACAGGCACCCCTCTGAGGGTCTTGAGGATGCACAGGCCTTTTGCCAGACATGTTCATCTCTCACCAATGCACCTGACAAACCAGTGGGCTAAATAAGTAGTGAAGACTGTCTGTCTTACACACTCATATTTGTTCCCTTCTTCTGGCCTAGAGCCACATACTCCAAGTCTAGATGAGGATGGAATCAACTTAGAAGAGATCCGGGAGTTTGCCAAGAACTTTAAGATCCGGAGGCTCTCTCTGGGCCTCACACAGACCCAGGTGGGTCAGGCTCTGACTGCTACAGAAGGGCCAGCCTACAGCCAATCAGCCATCTGCCGGTGAGTAAGATTGCCCTGGAGAGGGCTTGCTCAGGGCCTGCTGAGGTGCCTGCGTCACGAGGCACTCCTCCAATCCCAAGTGTCTGGCCTCGCTCCAGATATCCCACTCTCCCTTGTTCCTGCCTTCTTCCAGAAGAGGAAGGGGATTCTAAGTGTTGAATGAACATTTGGAGTAATCAAAGACTGACTGTCACCTTCTGGGCTGATCATCTGAGTCTTATCCTCCAATTTTGAGTTTTTTGGGGGAGGGGATAATAGACCATAATCCATTCAGGAAATTTACAGGAAAAGGAGTATGGCTTAGAGATTCATTATAAAAGTGAGACCTTCCGTTCTGGCGTGGCTCAGAACAGCAGCCTGCCATCACTCCCCATGCTCCCACCTCCCCCCACACAAGGTGTGACTCTGAAGTGCTGTTGCTGACTTCTCTATGTGCAGTGTATGAACCAGATCTGATGCTAATATCAAAGGATGGGTGTCTGAATGAGAATTAGTCCGAATGAGAATGACACAGGGGTAGCTGAAAGGCCTCACCTGTCTGCCAACTCCATGAGGGATTCTGTAGCCCACCCTGGGCCCAGCCAGAAATGGTGGACTGACTTAGGGACACTGCTATGAGAGCGCCACCCAAGGAGGACAGCACTCATGATATCCAGGTGCTGTCTGGAGGCCTCTTGAGATGACCCCTCAAGAGACCTCGCTCGTCTCCCCATAAAGCGGTCACGCTGTTATCAATGCATCACTGAACTGAACAGGGATGCTCATGGGAATGGTCTCTCAGGCCTGGCCCCGCTGGAGGAGTGTTGGTTGAGGTGGTGAGGGGAACACCCAGTGGGCCTCACTAGCCCTAAGAGGAGAGAGCTCCTACCTGGCTATGGGGATTAAGACTTTTCACTACCCCTTCCTGGCCTTGGGTTCCCTGCAGGTTCGAGAAGCTGGATATCACACCTAAGAGTGC
Source organism: Galemys pyrenaicus (assembly GCA_019455555.1). Lineage (NCBI taxonomy): Eukaryota > Metazoa > Chordata > Mammalia > Eulipotyphla > Talpidae > Galemys > Galemys pyrenaicus. The sequence continues at coordinate 803,805 of JAGFMF010011958.1, forward strand.
CCAGAAACTGAAACCAGTGCTGGAGAAGTGGCTGAATGAAGCTGAGCTCCGGAACCAGGAAGGTCAGCAGAACCTGATGGAGTTTGTGGGAGGCGAGCCCTCCAAGAAACGCAAACGCCGCACCTCCTTCACCCCCCAGGCCATAGAGGCTCTCAACGCCTACTTTGAGAAGAACCCACTGCCCACGGGCCAGGAGATCACCGAGATTGCTAAGGAGCTCAACTATGACCGGGAGGTCGTGAGGGTCTGGTTCTGCAACCGGCGCCAGACGCTCAAGAACACCAGCAAGCTGAATGTCTTTCAGATTCCTTAGGGCTTGGCCCCCAGCCCTGGTTTCAGCACTTTGTACTCTTCCCTTGGCACCGCCGCAGCCACTGCTGTGACAGTGTTGTCATCCTGCCACATGTGAATGTGCTGTCCCAGGTCATGAGGCTCCCCTGTGTGCATGTGCATCAGCCGCCTCCCCCATAGCTCACATCACGGGGAGGGCAGAGGCGCCCACCCAGAGCCCCAGGCTCAGGACTGGAGCGCCAAGGGAGAGGGTTTGTGGTGTTACTTAAAGAAGCACTTTGCTAGCTTGGTCTTTGAAGGGTGAATTCTGGTTGGGAACCAGAACCCCCTTGTCGTTGGGGTGCCACTTGAGTAGCCCCTCAGGCGGCTGGCCATTAGCTCCTGTTTTTGGTGGTTCTGTTTCTCGCTTCTCCTTTGCTCCTCCGTGTGAGTGTGCGGGCAAGGTGGCTCCTCCCGTGGAGCCTCAGCCTCATCTGCTGCGCTGGCAGGCAGGCTGTGTCCCCTGGGCTGGTCATCTGAGTCCCCCACGCAGAAAAGGGTGATATGCTGCTCAAGGGTCAAACTCTGCCTTGACCTTGAGGTCAGAAGCTTCCCAGGACCCTGGGCCAGAGCATGTGATCCCCTCTCCCCTCTCCCTGTTCCTGTGTGTGTGTGGTGGGGAGGGTGGGGGGAGTTACCCTAAAGCAGAACCTTTCATGATCAGCGTTAGGGGGAGACAGCAGTGAACTCCGGCTGTCTTGGAATTGACCGGGGTCTGTAGCAGGTGGGGAACTTAGTAAGGCTTTTTCCAGATTTTAATCCCTGTTCATGGCCAAACCTCCCTGTCCTCCCCAACTAACCCCCCCCCCAGCTCCCCCACACAATGTAGGTAAGAGAACTGGCACCCTAGAAAATCCTACTGCCCAGACAAGCAGGCAACTGGAGTAAAGTGGCAAGAGGAACACTGACCCTCTTTCTCTTGTCCTCACACTCACCTCAGCCCGGTATGAGGGCCTCCTTAGAAGGGGCAAACAAAACAATAACTAGACAGCAAGGCCTGAGGGAAAAGTCACCCTCCAGAAAGAACTGATGGCAGCCCATGAAGGTCTCTCAAGGAAGGAGACTTAACTCTAATTTTTGCTGTAACTTTAAGCCCTGGATACTGGAGGAGAAATATTATCTGGTCCAGAGTCTTCGATCTTGTGTTTGTGTAGGCGTGTCCCGGTGCACCTCTGAGAAGATGCCCCTTAGGCAGGGTAGATCTTGCCCTAGAGAGGGAGCCAAGCTGCTTAGTGCAGTTCTGGTCTTGCTGTGGCTGGACTGCACCCTGGAGCTCAGCGTGCAATCAAACCGAGAGCCCTGACAGGTCTGCTCACGTGAGCCCAGGCTTGCTGGGTGGACTGTCTCTAAAGGACCACAAGTCACAGGGGTCAGCCACCCCCTCCTCACTGCTCTTGTCCTCCCAGGGCCAGGTGTCTACTTACCTCACCTGAGGTGACCGCCAGGAGAGAGAGCACATCGCCCTCCCCGTTGATCCCTGGCGCAGAGCCCGTCTTAGCCTAGCTTGCTTCTTCCGGCATGCAGCGTTTCCTTTACTGCCCACAGCTGGCTCCATAATGCCAGTGTGGCCACCCTCTTCGTAAACCCTGCCAATGAGAAGACAGTTGTGTATCAGATTGCCTGCCCCCCACCCCCCAACTTCTTCTATATTTGGACCAACTGAACCTCTTCTTACAGTGTGGCAGGAGGTGGGGCGGGGTGGGGACATAGAGGGACATGGGGGACTGAGAAGTTAGGGGGCATTTTGTCTGCCCCTGCTGCCTCCCAGCAGAGAATATATCTCCAAGGGGGAGGCACATGTTCAAATTCAGTGTTATTCGCCTGCCTCATTGAGAGGAGGCCCTCACCTGGGAGGGGCATTGTAAAAATGCTTTTTAGCAAGAGTAGTTAAAGTACTGGCGTTTGTACAGGGTTCAGTGACTTACACTTTAATAAGTTAAAGAGATGCAAGTTTTCACCCTCAAACACTACTTTCAGATATGCTTTCTTTGTGGGGAGAGATAAGTAGGTCCTTCTGGTGCCCCAGGAATAGCATAGAATCCAGGGTGTGTCCATGGAGGTGGATACAAAGAGCACAGGTCTAGGACAGCATCCTGTGTCAAAGCAGGAAAAGGTAGTCCTGGCCCCGCTTTCTCAGTTCTTCCCTCATTTAAATCCATTTTCCCAAGGTTGGACTGGAACGAAACCATTTCTTACCTGGAAGAAGACTGGGTCGACTTTCAGAGGAACAATTCCAGGGGCAGAATGTTTGCTGGCTGAATTCCCCTGGCAGAGGGGTGCCTTCAGGTATCCCAGGCATGCTCAGAGCCAAGCTTGCTGGCCTTCCAGTTTTGCTTTTGCTCTCCCCCCAACCCCCAACCCCACCATAGGGTCCCCAGGAGCAGCTGTGGTCCTGAGATGGTTTTCTTGTTTTGTTTTTGGTAGTATTGGGCTCTGAAGGGGGCTGATAGGAATTTTGTTTTGAAAGCTCCTTTCTGGACTTATGCCAGCGCTTGGTTACTTCTTCGCCTTGGAAAGGCAGGAGAAAGGGCGGAAATGGTTTAATTATTTGTGGTTTTGTTTGTGTGTAGTTTTTGGGTTTTTTGTTTTTTGTTTTTCTGAATGAAAGACCAAAACTTTCTATGGTCCTGTGAATCAGCTGGGGCCTTTGATCCTGCACTAGCCAAGCATTTTATCCAGGTGGGGTTCAGGGAGAGAATTCTGCCAAGTGGATTGAGGAACACACTTGAAAGTGGAATGAGAGACCTTGATGTTTTTGTGTCCTTGGAAATCCAATCACGTTCCCTTACCTGGATCCCCTTCCTGACTCTTGGACCAGGTTCTGACCATAAGGTTCTGACTGTCCCTGACACGAGCCAAAGCCTGCTGTGGGCTGGAGTGAGGCGTGGGGGTGGGGCGGGGTGGGGGGTGCAGGGGAGAAGCACTTGATGTAGTTGTGTGGAATAAACAGTATTTTTCTTTTGTACAGATGTGCTCGTTTCTCCATCACCTCTCAGGGATATAAAGGAACCGGGATCAGATACCAGGGAGGTTCAAGAACAGCCTTTGCTCTCAGAGTCTGTAGCCTGGAAAATCCCATTACAAGAGGGTGAGGGTCAGTGGACTTCCACCTCAGAAAAATCAGCCCTCCATGGGGCCACAACCCTCTCCATGGGGCACAGGGTTGGGGTGGGGAGGCGCCTTTTCTCCTTCTAGACAGCCTTCAGGTTCCTAGGACCCTCGAAGTGCCTGCTTCCTCACCCTTCTTCTCTGTGTCCCCAAGACAGATATCTAAGCAATGGCACGTTGAGAGCTGGCTCTGAGTCAAGTGAGATGGCTCCAAAAGAAGAGAGAGCCCAAGGCTCACCTCTCTGGTTTTATAGCCAGCCTGGCTGCTTAACTTTACCCTTAGTTCCCAGTAATTTACTTTTCAATAATTATATTATTGGATTTGTGGTTCTGGAACACTGGTGGTCTGGAGTGGGGGTTGGAGTCCACACACCCATCTGTGTAATCCATTCAGGACTACCTTTCCCCCTAACAATAATAATGGCTAAAACCCCCTTACTGATCACTTTATACTTGGCCCTCTCCTAGGCACTCAACTGTGTTTTCTCAGTTTAGTCTCACCATAATTCTGTACAGTAAGAAACTATTATTATACTCACTTTACAGAAAGAAGCTGAGGTAGAGAGATGAGGAATCTACTCACAGTTGCTTTGTTTGTGAGCGGCAGAACCAGGACTTGAACCTCAGTGGGCTCTTTTTTTGTTTTTAATTAGATTTAATTGTATTTGACATCATTTGTAGTCCCCAGGGGGTTCCCACTGTTACAGGGCAATCCTAATATAAAATGGGTTCCCCTCACTGGGTCCTCCACCCACGCACTCAGAAGACTTTAAAAAAGTCCCAACTCCAGGTACACGTGACAAAAGTTATTAACAGGTTTTATTTTATGAAAGAAGGGGAATAAAATAGTAATATTACCGAGGGAAAGAGAGGGCTACAAATCCACAAATATCCTACCAGATCTTCTAAGCAATGGCACGTTGAGGGCTGGCTCTGAGTCAAGTGAGATGGCTCCAAAGGAAGAGAGATCGCTCCCAAAGGAAGGGGTCTGGCTCCTCAGTAAGAGAGAGCCCCAGGCTCACCTCTGGTTTTATAGCCAGCCTGGCTGCTTAACTCCACCCTCAGTTCCCAGTGATCCACTCTTCGATAATCATCCCATCGGATTTGTGGTTCTGGAACACACTGATGGTCTGGAGTGGGGGTTGGAGTCCACACACCCATAATCCATTCAGGACTAACTTTTTCCCTAACACCACCACCATTTCACCGATGGACCATCACCTCAGTCCCTTGTGCTCTTTATGCCCTCATCCGGGCCTTTGCCCTCCCCTCCCTCGGAACCCCCCCCTCCCCTGCCATCCCTTGGGTTTATCTTTGATCTTTTTGATCTTGTTGAGTTTTTATTTGTTTGTCTGTTTTTGGTTATGATTGCCCATTTTCTTGAGCTTTCTCTTGTTTTTGTTTGTTTGTTGTTTGTTTTGTTTCTTCTTTTTTATTTTTTGTTGTGGTTGTTGTCCTTTCACATTCCTCCTAAAAGCAGGCTATCTGATATTTTTCTCTTGCCTTCTGGCTTGTTTCTCAGTGGGCTGTTTTTAAAGCCTGTGCACTTAACCTTACCCCATGCAAGTGGGACCTGAGGATTGCTATCTGTCCTAATCATTCTGATGAGATTTTCACATGTTTCCACCTACAGGGCAGGTCCTGCTGTGCTCCATCTAAACAGTGTCTAGTTCCGGGACCTAATCTTCAGAGAACTTCATAAACTCTGTGCACAGATCTCTGGTATTTTTTATGTAAAACGGGAGACATGATTTTTGTTGTGGAAGGAATTTTTAAGTCCAAAATTTTGGTTTATTGACAGGCATTGCTGGATGTCCAGGGGAACCCCTGATGGTCTTGGAGCCAGAGCCTCCAGGGCTGCCCCCAGAATTCCTAATTCCAGTTCTGTTATCCCAACTTCACTTTTTTTTAAAAAAAGATTTATTTATTTATACATACAAGTACTGGGGTACAGGCCAGAGTCCAGGGCGGTGAGAGGATTCACCAGAGACAGAGTGGGGAGCAGAACAGGCAGACTGACAACACTGCTGAGGGAAGCAGCGGGCAAGGCAGGAGAGGTCTGCTGCACCATGTGGGTCCTTTCCCTGGCTGGGGGCAGGGATCAAACTCCTGCTGCAGTGGCTGTGGTTTGCTTCATAGTGTGTTGCTTAACCCACTGCGCCACCAGAGAGGCCCCAACTTCACTTTTGCTTACATTGTGGAAGGGAGAGGAGGAAAACCTCCAGTCTCCAATTATATTTGTGTAAGCAGTCTGTAAGACTTCAAGGGGAATTGAGTTCAAGGACACAAGTCTCAAGGGTGGGCTGCATTCCAGTTGGGAGGGGTCAAGGCTTTAGGAATCAGTGTTCTATTTTACTACACAATTTTCCCTTCCCAATCTCTAATAAAAATAGTTCTTGTTTTATTTTAAATCCATGCTCTTTGAGCTAATTTTTTTGCAGGTGAGAAAACGTGCTTCATCCAATATTCCTTTGTGGGTAAAATTTTATGAAAATTCAACATTCTCATCTCCACAAACTTCAAAATTCATCTCTGAAAACACTAGGTAGAAAAGGGATCCTTTTAAGGTTATAACCATCCACAGGGGCAGTAGTAGATTACAGGCCCACATTTCAATGTCAGTTTGTCAGGCTTTTCCACTCATAGAATAGTGTGCATAGGAGAAAAGAAAGGATAATTGTTTTCCAATGAAACACCCATAGTTACCCATCCCCTTGCCGGTGAATGGCCAGCAAAATAGGTTTGGCCCAAAGTGGAGCCACTAAGGCCCAAAAGCTTTCCACAAATCTAAGGCACATTCTGGTGGGGACCCATGGGAAAGGGAGGTGGGGTCAGGCAAGTCAGAAATGAAAAAAGTAAAATTAAAGTACAAATCAAGATAAAGGCTGCCATTGTCAGCCTCCCCACAGGTCTCTCCTCACATCCTTCCAAGTGTCTCTACCTGTCTCGACTTCATGTGTCTCCTTCCACGTCTCCCAAGTGCCTGGTGCAAGGCTAAAGCGAAAGAACAAGTGGAATTACTCCACATGTCTCCTTCAAGTCTCTTCAAAGTTCAAGTCTTCTTGCAAAAATCTTTCCTAGGGACCTCCTTGGTGGTGCAAGGGGTTAAATCACAGCACTATTTGTTACAGGGCAACCCTAATATAAAATGGGTTCCCCTTACTGGGTTTTTCACCCGCGCGCTCAGAAGACTTTTAAAAAGTTCCAACTCTAGGTACACGTGACAGAAGTTATTAACAGGTTTTATTTTATAAAAGAAGGGGAATAAAACAGTAATAGTACTAAGGGAAAGAGAGAGGGATACAAATTTACAAATACCCTACCAGATCTAAGCAATGGCGCCTTGAGAGCAGGCTCCGAGTTAAATAAGATGGCTTTAAAGGAAGAGAGATGTTTCCCGAAGGAAGGGGTCTGGCTCCTCAGTAAGAGAAAGAGCCCCAGGCTCACCTCTGGTTTTATAGCCAGCCTGGCTGCTTAACTCCACCCTCAGGTCCCAGTAATCCACTCTTCATAATCATCTTATGGGGTTTGTGGTTCTGGAACACTGATGGTCTGGAGTGGGGGTTGGAGTCCACACACCCATAATTCATTTAGGACTACCTTTCCCCCTAACAATGATGATGAACTAATACTGTCATATATGGGCACTATCTTGTGGTGAAAATGCCAGCTTTTGGAATCAGTTCTTAAATTCGTGCCTGTTTAGCTCTGGACATCTGAAGCCCCTTGCCTCCTTATTAATAAAATGAGGGTCATAATACTTTAGAATTACAATTAGAATACCTTTAGAACTACAATTCTAGTCACAAGATTGTCTGAGATTACCAATAGTGACGTAGAGTTGACGCTTAATAAACATGACACTATTATTAAACCTCAAGGGACGAAGGGAGAGTAGGTATGTTATCCCTTATTTTCAAACGAGTACGCCAGTGCGATCTTGCGATTATTCTAGTCACCAAAGCAGTAAACGAAGATGCCACGCAAAGTCTGATCCTTAGACGCTCACCTACTAAAAACAACTTTTCACCTATCTTAAACTTTCCCGTTAAGATGCGTTACAGAGAACAGAAGATTAACATGGTAAGGGACTTAAATCGACTTCCAGAGGGGCGAGTTTAGAGTGTTCCAGGGGCAAACGAGCGATTGTCAGGAGCGTTCCGGGAAAAGTCAAGATTCCTGTGGAGCTGGGGGTGGGTTCGGTAACTTGGGAGGGAAGGACCTAACCCCTCCTCAGGCAGCGAAATAAGCCAGAAAGTAGCCACAGCAAACGGCGTTTAAACCAGGTCTCCTCAAGCACGCCGACTCCTCGCCCAGATCGCCCAGCCCACCTCTGGGGGCGGGGAACAGTCGCAGAGCTAGCCAATCATCAGTGCCCAGGCCAACGAGGTCTCTCATTCATTGGCGAGCGGCTGGGTGACGTCACGTGACCAGCAAAGGAAGACGGTGCCATGATTGGTTGACGCTGGGGCAGGGGTTCTGGCGAGTCTGTTTTTCAGGCCGGTTCTGGACTTTCCCCTTCCATGTTCCGTGACTGTGGTGGGGGCGCTGCAGAGGGTGGGGAGTTGACTCGGTAGAAATGTGGATTTGGGTCTAAGAGAAGTGGGTTTGAGGAGGTGTGACCGGAAGTGATCTTGGGACTGACCGGAAGCGAGGCCTGGAGGGGAAAGGGAGACTGGGTCCTCGGAGGGAGGGGGCTTCCGGCAGAAGGGCGCTGGGGGTGGAGAGGTGCGAGAACCGTGCAGGGCAGGTAGCGGGTCGCTGCTGCTGGTCTGTTTGGAAAAAAACGAATGACCACGAGATCAAGGGGGCAGCACAAGGGGTTGAAGTGCGGGTATCTTGTTCTGCCTCTGAGCAGTCTGGAAATTATTAAGCCAAGGGGGAATCGCGTGGCTCCAGACAGCTTGGGTGAGAGGGGTTTTGGAAGTCAGGGCAGCCAAAGGTTATGGAGATTAGTTGGACGGGTCGGATTTAGGGGTGGCTAGTGGGTACTGGGTGGGAGATCTTTTGGGGAGTTTTCTCTAGACTTGCCCTTTGGGGGTGGAAGCATACTACTCGCCTTTTGTATGAGAAACAGTGTCTCCTAGGGCAAGGAAGGAGCCAGAATGGCCTGGGCTCTGAAGCTGCCTCTGGCCGATGAAGTGATTGAATCCGGGCTGGTGCAGGACTTTGATGCTAGTCTGTCTGGGATCGGCCAGGAACTGGGTGCTGGTGCCTATAGCATGAGGTGAGTGAGATTTTCCCAGACTTTGCATTTTTGAATAACAAAGGCAGCTTAGAGAATAAGGGGCGGGGTGGGGGGGAGGGAAAGGAGGTGTATGGAGTTAAGTTGTGCAGTCACTCTTTGTTGCTCAGAGTATAGTGAATATTGTGGGAATGGAACGTGGTTGTAGGCAGTGTCAAATCTGTAGGGTCAGTGAAGAAGGAAGAATGGCCCTTGATTAACAACCAGATGAATATTGAAGACTGTTTAGCCAATGTAGAGATTTGAAGACTGGTGTTGGGTGGCGGGGTTGGAACTGGACATATATGAAGAAGAGGCTTTATTGAACATAGGGAGTTGGGGAGTGGGGATTAGGGACTTAATGATGAATTATTACTTTACTGCTTGTTGGGAAGGAAATGTGAGATCTTGGTGAATTCCACACATTTGTGTCTTAGTCTGCCTTTAAGACTTAATTATGGAGTTCTGACTTTTGAAACATCAACTGTAAAATACAAAAGTGTCAGAGAATTTTCAGATGTTCTAGATCTTCATGTATCAAGTCAAATGTTGATGATAAATAAAAATTCCCTTTGAAAGCAGCATGAATTTCCATGTAGTTTACGTGTCTACGTGTATTGGGCTACTTCATTCCCCAGTATAGTTTGTTTTTCAGTTATAAGATATGCAAAAATCGTGTCAGCAAATGTTGAAACATCTGCATCTTAGGCTTCAGTTGGATTTTGAGTTTATAGATGAAAGATGCTTTTTTATATGGGGAAAATGGACAAACTTTACATTCTCTTAGTGAGATGTTTTGAGTTATGTAATATAAACTTCCTTTCTCTGTCCCTGCTAACTCAAAGTGTAGTTTTTCAACTAAATTATGAGTTCGAACTCAGTGCTTCATCTTCAGTAATCTTTGCTTATAGTCATAATAATAAAGGCTGTCTTTATATGCAAATTTAGTGATTTTTTTCAGGGAAATTTGAGTTTTACCACTCAGTATTCTCAATATTGAGTAATTTTAGTTTTAAGTGTGATCAGAAAAATAGAGATGAACTTGGTCCAAAAGTAAATAATTTGAACCTGAGCTTGCTTACCAGTGTCTGACATAATATTTGATGATTTGTGCTGTTGTTGATGTAGTGTGCTTTGTACTGTAGCAGAAAGTTTGGCTTGTTTAGGTTATAAGAGTTTGGGATGGAGATAATTAAAAACTGTACTTGTTATAAAATAGTTAACATCGTCACCAAACAGTTGACCTCTACTACCTCAGACCTTACATTTAAGAGTGCTTCCCTACGTCATATGCTGGGTGGTTTTCACAGATGTTAGTAAAATGGTTTGCATACTTAGACATTTAAAGTTATTTTTCCAACATGAATTCACAAGATTTTTGAACAGCACAATATGCCAAAATTTTTTTTTTAAAGATTTATTTATTTATGCATACAAGCGCTGGGGTACAGGCCAGAGGTGTAGGGGGGTGAGAGGATTCACCACAGAGAGCGGGGAGC
>JAGFMF010011958.1:814015-837417 GCA_019455555.1 Galemys pyrenaicus
CAACAGAAGTACACTGCTGAGGGGAGCAGCGGGCACAGCAGGAGAGGTCTGCCACACCATGTGGGTCCCCCCCCTGGCCGGCAGCAGGGATCGAACTCTGCTGCAGTGGCTGCGGGTTTTGCTTCATAGTGCGTTGCTTAACCCACTGCGCCACCAGGGGAGGCCCCAATATGCCAAAATTTTAAGTGTTTTTTTTTTCCTTGACTTTTCCAATTCCTTTTCCATGAGTTATGCTTGCGTCACTGTTTTCTTTTTTTAAAAGATTTATTTATTTATGCATGCAGGAACTGGGGTACAGGCTAGAGGTGTGTGTGGGGGGTGGTGAGAGGATTCACCAGAGACAGAGCCGGGAACAGAACAGGCAGATCAACAGAAATACACTGCTAAGGGCAGCAGCAGGCAAGGCAGGAGAGGTCTGCCCGGCCATGTGGGTTTACTTCCTTGGGGGGAAGGGATCCAACTCATGCTGCAATGGCTGCGGTCTGCTTCATAGTGCATTGCTTAACCCACTGCGCCACCAGGAAGGCCCTGCATCACTATTTTCTTAACTCTTACATACATTTACTCTTTTGCATTAGTTTGCACTAGAGATTAGTTCCCAAGCCTTAGTATTCCTAAGAATCATCTTGTACTTATAAAAGATAAACTTAAAAAATACAGTTTCCAGCACCCCATCTTTGGTGATTGTGTGGGGCACAGACCAGAAATCTGATTTTTTAAAACAAGTTCTTAGATGATTTTGATTCTTGCGGTTCAGGGATTACATTTTAAGAAATACTCATTGGAAAGAAGAGTTTTTATCCATAAAGGTAATCAGTGTTTCTTAGTTCTTCCTTTTCTCTTTTTAATTAGACCCTATGATCTCTTTCCCTGCACCTTTGTTTGGGAAAATGTTCCCTTTGACAATTTGTTTTATAAGATATTTCCCCTAGCATATTTCTGTTACCCTAGTTTGCTTATTTTCTCTTGTATCTTTCAGCGGTTTTGCTTCACATCTGTTGATTTGTATCTTATAAAGATTCATCCTCACTTAATTTCTCTTTTTGACTCTTGATCTGCCATTGTATTAATGTCTTTTCATCAGTGATCCTTTAATGTTCTCCTTATGTTTCCCTTTAAATGTTAATAATGGCACAGACTGTAGTTACAGTTAAAGTATAGGAGATTCCTGAAAACATGTTACCTAAAAGGAGTCAAGCACAAAGGACTATAGAACTAGAAATGTCCAGAAAAGGCAAATCTATGAAGACAGAAAGATGAATGGTTGATGAGAGCTGTAGGGAGGTGGAGGAGGTAGAGAATGAGTGGTAATGGACACTGGGGTTTTTTTGGGGCGGGGAGAGGGCAGAGATGATAAAATGTTCCAAAATGGTGGTGACACAGAATTGTGAATTGGGTGAATTGTATCTCAACAGAGCTGTTATTTTGAAAGAGCATAATGGAGGTTAAATTTTATGTTTTGTATTAGAATTTTTTTCCCTTTCTCTCATTTTTTTTAAGTTGAAGTGGAATTTATATTACATAAAATTAACCACTTTAAAGTGAGCAATTTAGTGGGATTTAGTCCGTTCATTCAGTTGTGCAACTACCACCTCTGTCAAATTCCAAAACGCTTTTATCACCCCAAGAGAATACCCTGTACTTGTTAAGCAGTGGCTCTCCCTTCTCTCCCTGGTAACCACCAATATGTGTTCTGTCTCTGTGGGTCTACCTGTTCTTGATATTTCATATAAATGGTATCATATAACAGGTGACCTTTTGTGTTTGGCTTCTTTCACTTAGTAAAATATCAGGGTTCATCCACATTATGACATGTATTACTACTTCAGTATTTCATTCATTTAATAAGTAACACACATTTTATGTATATATCACAATTTGATTATCCATTCATCTATTGATGGGGTTTTGGGTTTTCTCTGCCTTTGGCTATCATAATGATGCTAATACAGGATTGTATTTATAAATGAAATGACCTGGAAATGTTTGTAAACATTCATGTACAAGTTTCTGTGTGGACATATATTTTCATTTCTCTTGGATATATACATAGAATTAGAATTGCTGGGCCCAGTGTATGCACATGCGCGTACACATAGGTGAAGGCTTTATTAGAGCAGCTTTAGGTTCACAGCAAAATTGAGAGGAAAGCAGAATTTCCATTTATTTCAGCCTCCATAATTGTCAACATTCCCCACCAGAGTGGTTCACACTCTGTACCTGCATTGATGAACCCACATTGCCACATTATGATCACGTAGGGTAATACATTTAGCTTAGGGTTCATTCTTGGTATATACTCTGTGGGTTTGGAAAAACATATAATAACATGTATCCATCATCATACAATTTTTATTTCTCTAAAACTCCTTTATGCTCTGTTAATTTCCCTAAACCTCCCCCGACTTCTGGCAAACATTGATCTTTTTACTGTCTCCATAGTTTTACCTTTTCCAGAATGTGATATAGTTGGAATCATATAGTATATAACCTTGTCAAATGGACCTCTTTCACTGACTAGTATACATTTAATGTTCTTTGTCTTTTCATGGCTTCATTGTTCATTTCTTTTTTGGAGGCAGTGGTGCATGATTCTTTTTATTTTTTAATTTGCCTTTGCCATGCATCTTACCTGTGTTACAGTAATGTAACACAGGTAAGATGTATCTCCTTTTCTTGATCAACCATGAAGTCCCACCACAAGTGCCCCTGTTTCAAGTGTTAACTCTGGATCCCCAGCTCAGCATAGGCTGTTTATTTCTTTTTACTGCTGAATAATATTTCATTGTCTGGAAGTACCGCGGTTTTTTTCATCCATTTACCTACTGAACAGCATCTTGGTTGCTCCATGTTTCCTTCTGTTTTTAAAGATTTATTTATTTATACATACAAGAACTGGGGTACAGGCCCGAGGTGTGGGGATGAGAGGATTCACCAGAGATAGAGTGGGGAACAGAACAGGCAGATTGACTGAAACACACTGCTCAGGGGAGCAGTGGGCAAGACAGGAGGTCTGCTATGCCATGTGGGTCACCTCCCTGGTCAGAGATTGAACTCATGCTGCAGTGGCTGTGGTTTGCTTCATGGTGCATTGCTTAACCCACTGCGCCACCAGGGAGGACCCTGCTTCCATATTTTGGCATTTATGAATAAAGCTGTTATCAACATCTGTTTGTAGGTTTCTTTTGTGGACATAGTTTGCTTTACCATATGCCAAGAGTATGTTTAGAGTTGTAAGAAACCACCAAGTTGGTCTCCAGAGTAGTTCTACCAAGAGCAAGTCAGAGTTTCTATTTGATAGTGTCAGTTTTGTGGATTTTGATCATTTTATTTTTTTTAAAGGTTTGTTTTTATTTATTTATGCATAGAAGAACTGGTGTATAGGCCAGAAGTGTGGGGGTGAGAGGATTAACTAGAGAGTAGGGAGCAGAACAGGCAGATCTACTGAAATACACTGCTGAGGGGAGCAGCGGGTAAGACAGACAGGAGAGGTCTGCTGTGCTATGTGGGTCAGCTCCCTGGCTAGGATTGAACTAATTCCTCAATAGCTGCCTATCCCTTGATAGCTCTGAGACTTTAACCCTTAAACTACCAGAGAGGACCAGGATTTTGATCATTTTCATAGGTGTGTAGTATATGCTTTTTTTTTTTTTCAGAACTGCCAAGCTCTTTTACACAGCATCTAAAGCACTATACGAGCCATAGGCAACATAAAAGGGTTCCTATTTCTCCACACATTTACTAACACTGATTTTCTGAGTTTTGGTGTTTTTTTTTTTTTATTTATTTATGCATACAAGAGCTGGGGTACAGTCCAGAGATGCAGGGGATGAGAGGAGTCACCAGAGACAGAGTGGGGAGCAAAACAGGCAGATTGACTGAAATATACTGCTGAGGGGAGCAGCAGACAAGACAGGAGAGGTCTGCTGTGCTATGTGGGTCAGTTACCTGGCTGGGGATTGAATCTGTGCTTCAGTGGTTGCAGTTGCTTCGTAGTGTGTTGCTTAATCCCTTACCCCACCAGGGAGCCCTGTTACTGTTTTTCAAATTGAAATCTTGGTAGTGTGAAGTAATAACTCACCGTGGTTTAGTGGTTTATTTCTTTTGCATTTCTTTTTTTTCTTTAATTTTTTATAAAGATTTTTATACCCACCCTTTTTAAAAGATTTTTACATATTTATGCATACAAGAGCTGGGGTACAAGCCAGAGGTATGGGGTGGGGTGATAGGATTTACTAGAGACAGAGCAGGGAGCAGAACAGGCTGATCTACCAAAATGCATTGCTGAGGGGAGCAGTGGGCAAGACAGGAGAGGTCTGCTGTGGGTCCCCTCCTTGGCAGGGCTGTGCTTAACCCCTTGCACCATCAGGGAAGCCCTTGCCTTTCTTTAAAGAGTATAATGTTGACCATCATTTCAGGTGTTTGTTGGCCATATGTGTATTTTTGCAGAAGTTTTTATTTAATTACTTTGTCCAATTTTAACTTGATTTGTTATCTTTTTGTTGTTGAGCTTAAGAGTGCTTTATATATTCTGGATATACTAAACCATTATAAGATACATGGTTTGCAAATATTTTCTCCTAATATGTGGGAGATCCATATCTTGATAATGTCTTTTGATGCACAGAAATGTTTAATTTTGATGATTTCTAGTTTATTTTTCTTTTGTTGTTCATATTTTTGGTGTCAACTCTAAGAATCTGTTGTCAAATATAAAGTGAAATATTACCTTTTTGTTCCTTCTAAGAGTTTCATAGTTTAAGCTTTTATTTAAGATTTGGTAGTGATCCATTTGAGTTAATATTCATATTTGGAGTGAGAATTAAAGGGGGGGGTCCAACTTATTCATTTGCACATAATACCCAGAACATCCAGAAATGCATATGAATATTCATTTGCATGTGACTATCCATTCTTCTCAGCCATCATTTGTTTATACTTTACCCATTTAATGTTAGTTGCACCCTCATTGAGAATCAAGTAGCTATAGATATAAATATATAGCTATATAAAGGTTTATTTATGGACTCTTAGTTCACTGTTTGATATGTTTATGTTTTGATTTCTGTACCTTTGCATTAAGTTCTGAAATTGGGAAGTGTGAGCCATCCTACTTTGTTTTCCAACCTTGCTTTTGCTTATGTAGTTCCATATGAATTTGAGAATGAGCTCTTCTATTTCTGCAAGCCAGGTCATTGGAATTTTTATAGCGGGTTCATTGAATCTATAAATAACTTTGTGATATTATCATCTTAATGTTTAAGTTTACCTGTGGACATGGGATGTCTTTCCATTTATTTGGATAATCTTTGATTTCTTTCAGCAGTGTTTTATAGTTTTCAATGTATAAGTCTTTCATATCCTTGCCCAATTTATCCCTGTAGAATTTACTCCTTTGGATGCTATTATAAATAGAATTATCGTCTTTATTTCATTTTTTTTGGATTATTCATTGATGGTGTATAAAAACACAGCTGGGGGGCCTCCCTGGTGGTGCAACGGGTTAAGCACAGCACTATTTGCTGTCCACAGCCACTGCAGCATGAGTTCGATCCCTGGTCAGAGAGGGGACCCACACGGTGCAGCAGACCTCTCCTGTCTCACCTGCTGCTCCCCTCAGCAGTGTACTTCAGTTGATGTGCCTGTTCTGTTCCCCACTCAGTCTCTGGTAAATACTCTTACCCCCCACTCCTCTGGCCTATACCCCAGTTCTTGTATTCATAAGTAAATAAATAAAAAAAAAGAAACAGCTGATTTTTTGGTATTGATCTCATACTCTACAATTTTACTGAGAACATTTATTAGGTCTAGCAGGTTTTTTGTACATTTTATGAGAATTTCTTTATCTAGAACCATATCTTCTGCAAGTAGAGTAAGATACAATGGCACCTATTTCCAGCAACAAGTGCTAGAAAGCATGCAAAGAAAGAGGAATCCTAGTACACTATCAGTGGGAATGTAAACAGGTAGAGCTATTGTGGAAATCAATCAGAATTCATTTTTAAAACCAGAAATTGGAAATACTTTATGGCCCACCAATCCCACGTTTGGGCATCAGTCTAAAGAATATGAAACGTTAGCACACACAAAAGAGCTCTACAATGTTTTTTGCAGCACTAGTTACAAAAGTGCGGTTGGGGAAGCAGCCTCAATGTCCAGCTATAGACAGTTGGATCAAGAAAAGATGTGGTATATCCACAGTATGGAGTAGTATTCGATCATAAGGAAAGATTAAATGCAGTCATTTTCCGCAAAATGGAGTGTGAGGGAATTATGTGTAGTGAAGCAAGTAAGAATGGCAAAACAAATTTTACTGGACATTCACATCAGGCAGGTTTTGAGAAAGTTACAAAAATTAGTGAACAAATTCAGGATACTGTTGCCTCTTGAAGAAGGACACTGAAGTCGCCTTAGTGTTCTATTTCTTAACCTGGGTGGACTGTACACAGATAGTTGTTATTTTTTTTTCTTTTACCTTTTCGTATATCTGAGGTAGTACATAGTAAATTTAAGGGGAAAAAAGCATTTACCCATAATCTATATTATAGCTAGCTTTCAAAATTGTCCTATCATTTGTTTTTTTACTGAAGGTCCCTAGATTTTTCTTTGTAGTCTTGCTTCTTCTAATTCTCATGAAAGATGACCTACAGTCTGACAATGTTGCCATTCCTCATTCTCTCTGTTACTTTCTCTTAACTTTTTTCCTACCTCCTCCTATTCTGTCCTAATTCTTAATCTGTTTTATTTGCAGTAGTTTCCATTTGTAGCTGATAGCTGACTCTTCTATGCATTTGATCTGCAAGAAAATTAACTTGGGCCTTGGGGTATAAATTTGGATTCTGATTTTCCTTTTATTGCTTGTTCATATTTTATATGCACAGAAAGTGCTGGTTGATTCAATCAGTCAATAATAAAATTTTTACTCATTCATTCAACAAGCATTTGAGTGCCTACTACATGCTAGGTTTTGTAGTTTGATATGTAACTTTGAGTCTTTACCATGTAATTCCCTACATAGGTGCTGTGTCTTTTGTCAGTTATGTGTATAACTGGTATATTCTCCCAGTTTATGGTTTTTCATTTCATTTTATGTGTTTTTTTGGTTCCAGAGTTCTTAATTTAGTATAATTTATCTATTTCTTCCTTTGTGGCATATGTCTAAGTCCATATTCTTTTATTGTGCCTTAAAGAGTTGTTGTTTTTTTTTTGCTTTTCACATTTAAGTCTTTAATTCACTCAGGATTGATTTTTTTAATTATTTTTTTTTTGTATTGGGTGTTGTTAAGGATCCAATTCCATGCCAATAGCCATTTTTTCGACATTATTTATTGAAAAGTTCATTCCTTTACCTTCTAGCTATTCCTGCTGTTATAAATCAAATTTCTGCATATGTGTGGTAGTTTATGGTTTCTGTATTCTGCTCTCTATGTTAATTTCTCTATCTGAGTCAATACCATGATGTCTTAATTACTAAAGCTTTGAAATAATCCTTATCTTAAGGAAATCTCTTAGTCTTTAAGAGTATCTTGGATTTGCACATTGATAGAAATTTTACAGTCAGTCAAGTTGATCTGTTGTGATATTGGTAGGAATTGAATTTATAGATCATTTTTGGAGAAATTGACACCTTTATGATACTCAGTTTTTACATTATTGAACTTGATGTAACTCTATTTAGTCTTACCTAAATATTTTTTTAAAATATTGTCTCCTTTATATCTCTACTTTCATTACTGCCTCAGATTTTCTTTCTTATTTGACTATTGCATTTGAGCTGATCTCTTTAGTCTTTTTTCCATGGGACAACCTAGCATAGTGAGATATGGAACCAGATTTGGGAGTTTGGAGTCTGATTCCATTATAATTGCTTTAATTTAAAATGCAGAAAATAATAATAATTCCTACCTCTTGAGTTTGGTATAAAGATTAAAGGAGTTAATATATGTATAATAATTAGGATAGTGCCAAACAATGACTTACTTAAGCAATTATTGCTGTGAATTAATTTCTAGTAGTTTAACTTCAGAGTCTGCCCTCTTAATTCAAGATAAACTCAAGATATATTGAGAAGAGGATGAAAAGAAAATGAACTCATGGATTTTGTATATAAAAATTCATAGAACTTGTTAATAGATATGAGGATGAGGGAAAAGTATCAATTTAGGCTGCCTCCAAGGATTCTAGGTTGAGCGTTTTGATGGACCATGTTACCATATAGGGATGGAGGGACTTGAGAGGACACACAGTGTATGCAGATTTGAAGGAAGGTCAAGAGTTCTCTTTCTCTTTTGGGCCATTTGCTATCCCTGAGAGACATCAAAGAGGCCATGTTAGGTAGATATTTGAATATGCAAATCTGCAGTTCAAAATAGAAGTCTGGGCCTAGGAGAAATGTTTGGGAGTCATCAGAATAAATTGATATGCAAATGTAGAGGAATTAATGAGAACATCCCAACGTATACCCTGGAGTGTACAAAGAAAAGAGCCAAAATCAATCCTGATGTTTTAAAGAGGAAGAGGGAAGTTGGGAAGATGCTCTGGAGAGGTAGAAAGAAAATCAAGGGTATTCAGAAACCAGAGATGAGTGGCAAATTTAGGAGTTCTAGCTGTCTTGAATTCTGCTGAGAATTGAATATGAGTCCTGAAAAATGACCATTGAGTTTGGCTACATGGAAGTCATTGGTGACCATGACAAGCACTTCCCATGGAGCAGAGGAGTGAAAGCCTACGTGTCACAGTATAAGGAATGACTTAGATATGAAGAAATGAGGGGTCTGTATAGATAAAGGTTTTTAGTTATGAAAGGTACAGAGAAAATGTAACATTAGTTGAAGGGGAATATGAGAAAATTTATTTGTTCCATATTTGAAAGATACTCAAACATGATTGTATGTTTATGGGTATAATCCAATAGATGAGGTTGATGGTAATCAAGGGACAGATTCCAAGTCTATGGATAAGAATCAATTAGCCTTTCTTAGGAAGAGAAGAACTTTGTCTTCATTGTATCAGGAGCAAAAGAGAAAATCGTTTCAAGGGTAAGTGGGTTTATCAGTTGGGTAGTGAAGATGCTTAAAAATGTTGGTATGAGAATTTTAACTAATCAGATTATATGTGGATAGGCAATTACACATGTAATTTCAGTAACGTGAAAATAATTGAGTTCTTCACAAGTGGCATAGATAATAGCAAAGTGCTCAATACAGATTTGAGGGTCCTCCCTGGTGGCACAAGGGGTTAAGGTGCAGCATTATGAAGCTATCTGCAGCCTTCATTCAATTCCTGACCAGGGAGGTGATCGACATGGCACAGCAGATCTCTCCTGCCTCTCCTGCTACTCCCCTCAGCAGTGTATGTCAGTTAATCTGCCTGTTCTGTTCTCCACTCTGTCTCTGGTGACTCCTCTCACCACCCACAACTCTGGCATGTATGCATAAATAAAATAAAACAAAAATAAAAACAAAACCTCAGTTCTTATATGCATAAATAAATAAATCTTTAAAAACAAACAAAAAAATACAGATTTGATAATTAATGATAACATTTCTCAGCTCTGTCTATAAGTATAACCCAGTCACTTTTGCTTAGTAGCCTGATTATAAAGACTCCCTTTTTTTAAAAAAAAAAATTTATTTATTTATGCATACAAGAGCTGGGATAGATTTACCACAGGCAGAGTGGGGAGCAGAACAGGCAAATCTACTGAAACACACTGCTGAGGGGAGCACTGGGCCAGACAGGAGAGGTCTGCTATGCCATGTGGGTCAGCTCCCTGGCTGGGGGATCAAACTAGTGCTGCAGTGGCTGTGGATAACTTCATAGTGCTGCTAACTCCTTGTGTCACCAGGGAGATCCCCAAGACCCATACTCTTTTTTTTTTAAAGATTTATTTATGCATACAAGAGCTGGGGTACAGGCCAGAGGCATAGTTGGTGAGAGGATTCACCAGAGACAAGATGAGGGGCAGAACAGACAGATCAACTGAAGAACACTGCTGAGGGGAGCAGCTGGCGAGGCAGGAGAGGTCTGTTGTGCCATATGGGTCCCTCTCTTGCCCAGGATTGAAGTCATACTGCTGTGCTGCGAATAAATCACAATGTGGTGCTCGACCCACTGCACCACCAAGGAGGCCCAAGACTAGTATTTTCTTTTTTTTTTAAAGATTTATTTATTTATGCATACAAGCACTGGGGCACAGGCCAGAGGTGGGGGGGGGGGTGAGAGGATTCACCACAGAGAGCGGGGAGCAGAACAGGCAGATCAACAGAAGCACACTGCTGAGGGGAGCAGCGGGCACAGCAGGAGAGGTCTGCCACGCCATGTGGGTCCCCTCCCTGGCCAGCGGCAGGGATCGAACTCGCGCTGCAGTGGCTGCGGTCTGCTTCATAGTGCGTTGCCCAACCCACTGCGCCACCAGGTAGGCCCAAGACTAGTATTTTCTAATGGCCATATTGTTATTTTTATTTTAATCATTTACTTGAACAGTACTTATTGAGTACCTAGTAGGGTAACAAGACAAATTACATCCTGTACTCTGGAGCTTACTTTCTTATGGGAAGAGTAGTAAAGAGAGATCAGAGATAGGTTAGGAAATTTCAGAAAGAGTGCCATGATGAAAATATATAGGCCTTACGTTAGATAGAGTGATCATCAACATCTCTGGAGTTGTGTCAATTTAGCAGAGATCTGAATGATGAAAAAGAACCAATCAGATTTCCAGATACCCAGAAAGTGAGCTACTGAATCAAATACTACAAAATTTTGAATCTTTTTAGTGAAAGCAGTTAAATGATAAGAATCATTCTATTAGTATAAGATGTGTAAGTACTGGAGTTTATCACCTTTACAAATATCTTTGGAGAATTGAATGGGAGCTTTTGATTACATTTTCCCTCAGGAATGTTTTGAGCAGGTACTGCTTTATGCTAGGCATTGAGTAATAATAAGGAAGGATAAAACTTGGATAAAATTTTATTTACTGTTTCTCCACTGTCTAAAGCAGTGCCAAGCACATAAATGCTTACAAAATACTTACTGAATGAATGGATGAATAATCTTGGACTTATATGTACTATTCACTAGCTGTGTAACCTTGGGCAGATTACTTAGCATCTCAAAGTATTTGAACCTTAATTTCTTCAACCGAAAAACAAGGTGGGAGAAACAACTCCTCCTAACCCACAGAATTATTGTGTGGTTTACATATGAGTTTATGTGTGAAAAGTCAATGGTACTAGTTGATTGGGAGAGGAACAGGACAAGGGAAAGGAACTGTAGTTTGGCAGCTGGAAATTTTAAAAAGTGGAAGGACAGTTGGGAAATAAAATGAGAGATGTGTTAAAAAGGTAATCTGGGACCAGTCTGGAAAGGACTTTAGGGGTTCTGTTGAGGAACTAGCACTTTATCATGATTTCATTGGAAAGCCACTGAAGCATTGTAAACAAAGTGACATTTAGATTTACATTTTCGTTAGGTTGCTCTGGCTGCAGATTGGGGGATAACCATAAAAAGTTAGTTACTATTCCAGAGAAGGGGGAAGCTTAGTGAGCTGGCTGTCTTCTGCTCTGCGTATCCTTAGAAATGCAAATTAATTCTATATTTATAAAGGAAAGGGAGTAAATAACCGTCTGTTTTTATTGGATCATCAGGCCTGATTGGGAACATCTCCAGGGTTGTTGGCCATTATAGAAAAGAGATCCTTCATCAAAGGTGTGGTGTCTGAAGGAGCAGGAGGAGAAAATTCCACAAGCCCTCCAAGAAGAAGGCATAAAGCCCTTTTAACTGATTCATAGGACTCATGTTTGGTCCTGTTAGAATTTCCCCAAAGTCATTAGCAGTAAAAACTTTAACCCAGAAAAATGGCTGTGCTTGTCTTTCACTGCAGGGACAAATGGGGAACTAGGGAGATTGTCCAGCTTTGAAGCTAGGCTGGAAGAAAGCTTAACTTCCAAAAAAGGAGAATGAACTGGTAGACATTTTGGATCTAAAAAGAAGCTTTGAGGCTTAAATTATAAAGGGCCAAGTAATGTTTCTCTTAGTCACAGGAAAAAAAACAAAAAAATTTCTGTTGGGGCCCTCCCTGGTGGTGCAGTAGGTTTGTAACAGGGTGGTCCCCAGGAAAGGGAAGTTCCAGAATCCCAGTTCAGCCCTAAGTGGGTGGAGCTGAGCAGGGATAAGAAAATGTTGGAGAAAAGAGATAGGAGGACAGAAGGAAGGGAGGAAGAAGAAAGCAGGATGGAGAGCAGCAAGGAGACCTGGAGGAGGCATGTAAAGCAGAGGGACATGTGAAGAAACTGCGCTTGCTTTTTGGTCTTGGACTGGTTGGAACAGATGTGGGTGAGAGACCCATGGGGAGGTTAGCAATGGCAGCTGTCATCTTAATTTTAATTTTGCTCTTTTCCTCCCAGATTTGTCCAACTCCTTTTGACCCTTTTCTATGGGTCTCCACGGAAAGGTCCTTTCGACTGTGGCAGGCTTTTGGGCCTTGCTTTGGGCCAATCCTATTTGGCTAAACTTTTACCCTCAAGGAAATAGGTAACTTTTAATGCTTAACTTAGTAATTATATTCTTTGTCCTTTCTGTATTATACCCTACTTATATTAAAACTCCTTTCCATTAAAGGTTTTATATATTTGTCTTAATGCAGCAAATAACAAAACCCATTCAGAGAGGGCAGGTTTAAAAATTCTGGGGTGCTCCTCTCCCTGCCCTGTAACAGGTTAAGCAACGCACTATGAAGCAAAATGCAGCTGCTGCAGCACGAGTTCAATTCCTGCCGCTGGCCGGGGAGGTGACCCACATGGCGCAACAGATCTCTCCTGCCTTGCCCGCTGTTCTCCTCAACAGTGTATTTCAGTCTGTCTGCCTGTTCTGTTCCCCACTCTGTCTCTGGTGGATCCTCTCACCCCCCACATCTCTGACCTGTACCCCAGTGCTTGTATGAATAAATAAATAAATCTTTTAAAAAATATATACAAAAAACCAAAAAAACTTCTGTTGTTTTCCCAGTTAGATCATACTATGATGATAACTGTCATATCTCAAATATAAAATAAGTTCTTTTTGTATCAAAATTATCAGATTTCCTGCAATATGTAATTCATGAATATTGTTACAAATTGCCATTCATCACCTAAATAGGAAGAGTCAATAACTTCAGAAATTTAATAAAAGACCCTGATACTAATGATGCCACAGGTGATGTTTTCAATTATCAGTGTTTTAATGAGATTTGTAGGCTGGTGAGAATTAATCCTATAATGTAGGAAAAAAACTGAGAAACTGTATCTGCCAAATCTCCTGGGGTAAGGCTTTGGTGATTAAGATTTCTTTGATTAAACTTTTAGTATCTTACAAGCACTCTGGAAATAAATTTGTATCTGACACTGGTCATACATATTTCAGTTTCCAAAATAAGGTTTGCAGACATATTTAAAATTAGATGTTTTTAATGACGTTCTGAGGTAAAGGTAAATAAAAATCATATTTCTTAAAGAAGTAAATGAATGATAATTGGCGAACAATTCAGCAGAGTAGAAATGAGGGAGATTTAAAGACTTAGGAAGAAAAAAAAAAATAAAGACTTAGGGAGAAAATAAAAATTAGCTTCTTTTTAGGGGCAGGGGATAAACTTTGAAATGTACATAATGAATGATAGCTATTCAAACTGCGCTGAAAGAAATAGAATGATTTACATGAAGCACTTCTTTCAGTGTTTAAATATAGTAAGTCCAATTGAGATTTGGAAAAAGTTCCAGACAGAGCATTCCTAAGATTTGTTCAACTGTTCAACGACCATTATGTCTATCAGAGGCAATATCATTCACATAAAAATCAAAGATGGTGTTTTTATCTACTGCTCACTCATTCTGAATCAGATTCAGTAGTCCTTGTTCTCATTTGAAGTTGGAGGAAGTTAGAGAAAAGCTACTCAAGGAAGAGTGATGTAAAATACCTACTAGGTAGTCTACTAGTTTTATAAATGCCTAGTTATATAAAATACTAGGCTAGGCCCCTTTGAGTTACATCCCTTTTACTATATATTTTAAAATAACCCATATTTCTTCCTAAAGTCCTAGGAATATAATAAGAACAATGAACTGAAATAATTTAGTATGATTTGTGCAGATAGAAATGTAGATAACAATGCTATGCTTTGTAAGGGGACCTGATTTATAGCTTGCTATTACTATATCTCTGCCATCTAAAACAGAACCCAAAGCATAGTTGCTGCTCCAAGACTTTCTGCTGAAAAAATAAAAAACAAAACCAAAGGTTTGAAAGGATTTACTGGCTGAATGTCAAGCTGAGTGTTCCACCCCCCTGCCCTCACCTCCACCCTCCACCCCACTGGCGGTGGACATGCATAGACCTGAATAAACTCCACACCCTTAGTAGTAATGTTTCAAGATGGCTCATTGGATACTCTGTAAAATTAGCTCTTGTTATTGTTAGTGGGCAAACTGAGGGTTATTCTGGGGCCCCCCAAATCTTGCACACTATAAATGGGTTCTGCCATCACCGCATGTAGACAAAACATACTCTTAGTGTGAAAGACCTTTACTAGAAAAGAACTTTAATAGAATTAATGTGCAATAGAAAAAAGAAAGAATATAATTTCCAATGTTACCGATCCCCACATGGGTAAATGCCTAGCCAAACAGTGTTGGCTCAGAGCAGCACTGCTAAGACCCAGGCGCTGCTACAGGTCTATTTATGTGCCTTCTATACAGAGCTGACTTTGAATTTAGTAATGTCTTCTACAAGTATGGCAGAAGATGACATGAAAATTATTATTTCCAGGCATATTCTGACTTAAAAACGCAGGATTTAGATTGCGGACTTTAAGGTCATCTCCAGCATGAATATATTGGCAGTTATTTTAACTACATTCTTTCTTGCTTTGAAATGAAAAGTTATGTGTCTTATGAGTATAAAAATGAGCTATCCAAAGGGTCCTAATAAGGGTGAGTTGGAGGAAGAGGGTCACTTTTCTGGAAATACTGTCTGTGATTACTCTTTATGTGAGGCTCTGCATCTGTTAAATTTTTTTGTTAAAGTAGATAATGTCCCTATTCTGAAGTAACTGAATTATAGTCTGATGTGGAAGATTTATCTTTGAGTTTTTTGAATACTAATAAACTATACATAAATAATTTAACTTGGTGCAAACTTCTAAGGAAAAGACCAGAACAGTGTCTTTCAAGCTGCAGGTTGTGGTCAATTATTTAAAAATCAAACAGAAAATACTCATTAATAAAATGGTTTACAAAATTTGTTTCAGTTCTGTAATTACTGGGTTTAAATGTAAAATGACATAATGTGAATTGTATTCAAAGAAGTTTGAAAGCCATAGGGCTGGAGCATGTAAGAAGATGGAGGATAAGAAATGGTTGTCCTTTGATTCCCTAGTGGGGTCAGGCTCATACCCACTTGTTTTCTCTTTTTTCTCATTGGCTCTTATGTTTTTGTTTGCTGTTTACACACATGCTTTAGTCTTTGGATTTGGTCATTATTGACTTGTTTCAAAAGGTAATACAAGTGAACCTAAGTTGTCATAATCTATTTTGAGATGGTTATGTGCTTTGTTATTGTTTTTTAAGATTTATTTACACATACAAGAACTGAGGTACAGGTCAGAGGTGTGGGGCGTGAGAGGATTCACCAGAAACAGAACAGATTGATTGAAACACATGCTGAAGGGAGCAGTGGGCGAGGCAGGAGAGGTCTGCTGCGCCATGTGGGTCAGCTCCCTGCATGGGCTGCAGATGCGTTATAGTGTGGTGCTTAACTCCTTGTGCCACCAGGGAGGCCCGATTTGTTGTTTATTTTTCCTTAAATACCATACAGTAGCTTTCGGAATGTACCTCTTTTCCCCATGTGTGTGAAGTCTATATATACACATATATCTATGTGTATATATATATATCTATATGGAGAAGTCTAAAGTAAGGATGATTAAATATCTTCCTTTACATATGCTACCGTTTTATTGTAAAGAATTCTTTAGAAGCATTGGAAAAGTGCTTATTTGAGGCTATCTTATTAACCACCCCAAAATTGTGTGGCTTGAAACAATAATTTATGGTCTACTGTGAACCTATGGATTATTAATGTGTAGTTCTGTTTCACATGGTACATACTGAGGCAGCAGTCAGCTGGGCCTGTGCTGAGGATGTCTCATGCAAAGTGGTGATGGCTCACGCATATCTCATGCTGGTTCTGCTAGAATGATTGGCTTTCTTTCTGTGTAATCTCAGGACCTCTCCCCCATTTAGCCACTCTGTTGTGATCTTTTAACAGGGAAGCCTAACTTCTTAGTTGTGGCAGTTCAAGGTTCCCCAAAACACAAAAGTAAAAATTGACAGTCATTCTTAAAGATTAGACTTTGGCCCAAACTAGCATACTGTTCTTTGATTTATATTGTCTTTGTTGAACCAAGTTACCAGCCCAGATTCAAGTGAAAGGAAGGCCACATAAGGGTATAAATAAGTAATATGCAGATCGTCAGAGGCCATCATAGGACATTAGCTACCAAAGGGGTACTGAACCAGCTTAATTATGAAATCTCATATATTTTTTCTGCTGTATAAAATTACAGTTGCATTTAGGCTATTGAGATTTTATTTATCTTCATTTTCCCTCAAACTCTATTTAACATTAACATTTGGTTAGATGGAAACTAACATTTCTTTCGCTGTTAGGCATATATGAAACAAGGCTTAATAAATTGTAAATTGAGGGGCCTCCCTGGTGGTGCAAGAGGTTAAAGTTGCCTCACTTGAAGCTATCCAGCTATGCAGCACTAGTTCTGTTACAGGGCAGGGAGAGGGGCACCCCAGACTCCCCAAACCTGCCTGCTCAAAATAGATTCTGCCATCTACTATTTCAAGACAAAACATATAAGACCTTTAATGGAGGGCCTCCCTGGTGGCACAGTGGGTTAATGAATGCACTATGAAGCAAACCACAGCCACTACAACACGAGTTTGATCCCTGCTGCTGGCCAGGGAGCAGACCCACATGGCATAGCAGACCTCTCCTGCCTGGCCCGCTGCTCCCTTCAGCAGTGTGTTTCAGTCAGTCTGCCTATTCTGCTCCCCACTCTGTCTCTGGTGGATCCTCTCACCGCCCACACCTCTGGCCTGTACCCCAGCTCTTGTATGCATAAATAAATAAATCTTTTAAAAAAAAGACCTTTAATGGAAAAGGAACATTAATAAAATTAGTGAACAATACAGAAAAGACAAAGAATATGGTTATTAAATCAAGCACTCATCCCTTCATCAGTAAAAGTCCAGCCAAAAAGGACTGGCCCAAAGTAAAACCCGAAAGCCCGCCTCGAGTCTAAAGCACCTTTTGGTGGAGACCCATAGAAAAGGGTCAGAAAGGGTCCGACAAATCTGGGAGGAAAAGAGCAAAATCAAAATCAAGCTGCCATTGTTAACCTCCCCCTTGTCTCTCACCCACATCTCTTCCAACCAGTCCAGGACCAAGAAGCAAGCGCAGTTTCTCCACGTCTCTCTCTTCCACGTGCCTCCTTCTTGCTCACCATCTTGCTTCCTTCCTTTTCCAGTCTCCTCTCTCGCTTGTTCTCCTCCCTGCTCCTCCCACCTCCTTTAGCTGTTGCTGGGAATCTAGAACTTCCCCTTTTCCTGGGGACCACCCTGTTACAATTCCATCCTGGTCAGGGAGGTGACCCACCACGTAGCAGAACTCTCCTTTCTCGCCCACTGTTCTCCTCAGCAGTGTATTTAACTCTATGTACCTGTTCTGCTACCCCCTCTGTCTCTGGTGAAACCTCTAAACACCCCCCCACACACACACTTCTGGCCTGTACCCCAGTTCTTGTATGCATAAGTAAATAAATCTTAAAAAAAATTATAAATTGATTAGGGAGAGGTGAGTCTAGAATGGGGAATTAATGGCATAAATTTTGTGTTAAAATTAGAGTTAAAAACCATTCATTGCCTACTATTGAAGCATGGAGGACCAAAGGAAAGGGAAAAAAAGTTGGAAAGAAGGAAAATAAAATAATTTTATTTTAAAAATTCAGTGTGTGTTTTTTAATACTTAGAACAGTCTGGTACTACGAAGTACTCAATAAATTTTTGAATGAATGATTTAAATTTTCTTCCTGAAAAGAGAGTTATCCCTACCTTAGGAAATGTGTATTCCACTTACTCAACTAGTTCATGCAGTTTACAAGAGAATATTGTAAGAGTATGAGAGCATAGTTCGTTAGAATCATCTTTGGCCACGTAGGTAAGATGTAGATTCTCTCTAAAAGTTGAAAAACTTTTTTATTGTCTTAAATTTAACCAAGGATACCATTTTTAGGAATTGTCTGTATTAGAAAAAGTTACATTGATGAATCTTTTGAATTTGGCATAGAGATTTAAACTGATATTATTTATGCCTGTAGATGTTACTTATGCCTGTATTAAGATTTGTCTAGTTCTTGTTATGTCATGGCAAATGCACAGTTATAAATGAAATTTAGATGAAGTACACAGACAGGTTTATAAGCACTTTGTCTAGCCAGTATACACAGGTTTTTATATAGCTGTCCTTGGACTGATGCTGTCTATATTGAATATTCTGGGGACTATAATAGCAGTGGACTAGTGAAATTTCCTGTCTACTAGAGCACACTACATACTATCTCTGACCTGAGATGGTACAATTTAGGATTTTTCAACTTTAGGCTGCTGTGAAAATGATATGCAATCAATAGAAATTGTACTTTGAATTTGGAATTTTGACCTTTTCTTGGGCTAGTTATGTGCAGTATTATGTTCTTTTCTGGTGCTTTATTATAAAATATGCACTGTATTAGATGATTTTGCTCATCTGCAATCTAATGTAAGTGTTCTAAGCACATTTAAGCTAGCCTAAGCAAAGCTGTGGTGTTTGGTAGGTTAGGTATATTAAAGGTATTTTATAGTTAATATATTTTCAACTTATGATGGGTTTATTGGGCTGTAGCCCCAATAAACTGAGTAGTGAAAGATCTGTATATAACAATTGGTGTTTTCTAGTAATACAGAAGATCCCTAGGCCTATCCCCATGTAGCTCCTAAAATGTAAACAGACTCAAAAGATGTAGTCTGTTTAGAATAATAAAGTCATAGAATTGATTTGGAGAACATTTTATAGAGATTAGCTCATTCTTGGATTGCTATTGAATATCTTTGTGCAGTAGTCTTGACAAGACTTCTTTGCTTCAAACATCCTCATTTCCTTGTTACTTTAGGTCCCCTCCCTTATTCTTACTTCCCCTTAGATTTTAAAGTCCTGTTAAAGTTTCACATGCAAAACTAAGTAAGCATAGTATTCGAATGTAGACTAATATATACAAAAAAATCATTTCCCATATCACATTTCCTTTTTAATGAAATGTCAGCAATAGCACTCTCAGTGAAACAGATTTTTTATTTTTTTAAAAAATTTTTTTAAGATTTATTTATTTATGCATACAAGCACTGGGGTACAGGCCAGAGGTGTGGGGGTGAGCGGATTCACCACAGATAGTGGGGAGCAGAACAGGCAGATCAACAGAAGTACACTGCTGAGGGGAGCAGTGGACACAGCAGGAGAGGTCTGCTGTGCCATATGGGTCCCCTCCCTGGCCTGCAGCAGGGATTGAACTTGTGCTGCAGTGGCTGTGGTTTGCTTCAAAGTGTGTTGCTTAACCCACTGCGCTACCAGGGAGGCCCCGAAACAGATTTTTAAAATTTTTATTTATTTTTAAAGATATATTTATGTATACAAGAGCTGGGGTGCAGGCCAGAGCTGAAGGGGTTGAGAGGATTTGCCAGAGATAGAGTGAGAAGCAAAACAAGCAGAGCTACTGAAATACACTGCTGAGGGGAGCAAAGGGTAAGATGAGAAGTCTGCTGTGTTATGTGGGTAGCCCCCTGGCCAGGGGTCGAACTCGTGCAACAGTGACTGCAGATAGCTTCATAATGCTGTGACTTTAACCCCTTGTGCCACTAGGGAGGCCCCTGGAACAGATTTTTTAAAAGCTCAACTCTTTCTCACACATACTGGGCCATTTGTTGCTATTGTTTTAGTTCTAAGTGTTTGATTTTCTGTTTATCCTTATTAAATCTTACCCAGTTAGATTTAGTCTTCTGTTTTAGCCAGTTAGAATTACTTTGAAAGTTAATATTACCATATGGGATATTTGCTTCCCCATCCCAGGTTCCTGGCATATGCACATTTGATCACCATCCTCTTTAGTGTCCTCTTCCAAGTCATTTACAAAAAAAAGAAGAAGAAGCTGCTCTGGGGTCCTGTGGGACACCATTAACCGCACTTTTGACACTTCAGCTACAATCTTTAGGTATAGTTGTATAGTAATCCGGGAAGCCACTTAAGTATTTTTTCATCTTGTTATTGTTATTTTTCACCATGAAAAATAACAAAATTAAAAATGTTATTTTATACATTGCTGACATCCAGGTATATTTATGTTTGCAGCACTCCTTGTCAAACCATATAAATAAAGGAAAATGAATTAGTTTGGTTATGTCTTGCAGTGATCCTACGTGCCTTGTCTCAATACTCGTACATTATTATTTTAATAACCTGTTCTACAGTCTTGCCATGACTTCATGTCACATCAGTGGTATAAAGTATCGAGATACACTCTCTCCTCACTTTGCAAATTGCTATTACAGACAAAAAACAAAATGGTAATGACATATTTGGCTTTATTAGAATCATTGGAGTCATCTGAGTTTACAAAATATTATTCATGGATCTCATCTGCAAATTCTTAATTTTCCTAGTAGGTAAATTCATCCAGGATAGTTTCATTTATTTAGACATATAAGCACTTTTTGATAGTTTCCTTACTTATCTTGGTCAGTAATCTGTTTACCTCAACATTTGATCTCTTTCTACTCTCAAAATGATTTTTCTTTGCACAAAAGAGAGAAGAAAGTAGGAATTGAGGTGTTCTTCTATCCCTGCTTTATGTTAATTAATAACATGCCAGTCACATTAAAGAGTAGGTGTAGGCTTCCTTACCTTTTTTGCAAGTCTCAGCATATTCTGGGCTTCTGCGCAAGCTGGCCTCTTTATAAATGTGGGTGCCACTTAAAAATACAAGTAGTTTCCTTTATATACTTTTGTGCATGGTCTTCTGATTCTGACCTGATTGGTGAGCCTTCCATCTAGTTTCCTTAGATACTTCTTTTCTTGACCTTTCTATTTCAAATAATGTGAGATTGGCAGATTTCATTTTTAGGATCCTCAATCTTGACTTTCTTTTTAGCAGCTCACATTGTTACAGGGTAGGGAGAGGGGCACTTTAGAACCCCCAAACCTGCCCTTTTTAAATGGGTTTTGCTATTTGCTGCATTAAGACAAATATATAAGATTTTTAATGGAAAGGAACTTTAATATAATTAGGGTACAATACAGAAAGGACAAAGAACATAGTTACTAAGTTAAGTATTTAAAGTTACTTATTTCCTTGAGGGTAAAAGTTTAGCCAAATAGGATTGGCCCAAAGCAAGGCCCGAAAGCCTGCCACAAGTCGAAAGCCGTGGAGACCCATAGAAAAGGGTCAAAAGGAGTTGGACAAATCTGGGAGGAAAAGAGCAAAATTAAAATTGAGATGAAAGCTGCCGTTGTTAAGCTCCCCATGGGTCTCTCACCCACATCTGTTCCAACCAGTCCAAGACCAAAAAGCAAGCGCAGTTTCTTCACATGTCCCTCTGCTTTACATGCCTCCTCCAGGTCTCCTTGCTGCTCTCCATCCTGCTTTCTTCTTCCTCCCTTCCTTCTGTCCTCCTATCTCTTTTCTCCAACATTTTCTTATCCCTGCTCAGCTCCACCCACTTAGGGCAGAACTGGGATTCTGGAACTTCCCCCTTTCCTGGGGACCACCCTGTTACAACATGATGTGCTTGGGTCCTGCCTGTTTCACTGTTTGAGCCTGCTCTTTAAATATCTAGGAACTAAATCTAACTGTGTTCCTCATTCTTCCTGCCTGTTTGGCTTTTTATTTTGAAGCTCCTGCCACTTCCTTTTTTCTGATCAATATCTTTTTGGTCAAATTAGGTTAAGGATTATAATTCTACTCATTCCTTTTTATTATTATTAATTAGATTTATTTAATTATATTTGACATTGTTTGTAGTCCCCAGGGCGTCCCCACCACCATTTCCCTTTGCACCCACCGTCACCCCAGTCCCTTGTGCTCCTCCTGCCCCCATCCCAGTCTCTTCCCCACCTTCTCCCCCAGTGATCCCTTTGGTTTATCTTTGACCTTTTGTTTTTGTTGTGTTTTTGGTTTGTTTGTCTGTTTGCTTGTTTGTTTGGTTTTGGCTGTAATTGCTCATTTCCTAGAGCACTCTCTTAGTATTATCTACTCATTTCTTCTGCCTTCTGGGTGACGGAATAATTAGCAAGGCAAAAATATTTTGTTATATATGCTACCTTTTAGTTGAATGACATTTTTCAGTTGATGTTCAGGTAACAGAAATCTCATTACTTTTTGCAACAGAGGGCTCCTAACCAAGAAGGTAATAAGCTAATTTCGCCACTATTTGTTACTCAGGACATCTAATTGGTTTCATGCTAAAACTTGCAGGGACATCTGTCCTAGTCAGCTCTCCCCTCTGATCTTCCTTTCCATCCTTCTCACAAATCCCAAGTAATGAGTCCACTTTCTTCTCTTTAAAGATATTATAACTAGTTATTTACTGGATATTTTTTCTTTTGAAGCTGACTCAGAATACTCTTCTTGAGCTTTTATGCTGAAACTAACATAGGGATATTGGCATGTTTTGTTTCAGATGTTTTATTTTGATCTTGGTGGGTCTAAATGAGGAAATAACTTCTCTATAAATAAGGAAGTTAAAAGTCTATGGTACCTATTGTCCCCAATTCATTTCTAGTTTCTTTCAATGCTATTGATATCTGTCTATATTTATCTTATTCACGCTTCATAGTACCTCTCCCTATCCCTTTCTGTAGAAGAGAGCATTCACCAGCTGGTAGGTAAGCCTGAGAGAGTTTAAGTCCTAGTTGTGAATTAATAGAGACCATTCAGAGGGCTCTTTACCTCAAAAGGGTAATTTATACCTCAGGGAATCATGAAGCAGCTCTCCAGGAAAGATCACTCCTGATCTTTGCTTCTCTGCTTCTGCTACTTCCTCTCAGTTGCTTTCTGCTGTGCTGCCACTCAAGGTGTGTTTCCACTTAGTGGTGCACATTTTTTTATTTTTATTTTTTATTTTATTTTTTTTTTTAATAACTTTTGCCACGTATACCTGTAGTTGGAACTTAAGATTTATTTATTTATGCATACAAGCACTGGGGTACAGGCCAGAGGTGTGGGGCGGGGGTGAGAGGATTCACCACAGAGAGCGGGGAGCAGAACAGGC
>JAGFMF010011958.1:850492-867378 GCA_019455555.1 Galemys pyrenaicus
CCTGGCCGGCAGCAGGGATCGAACTCGTGCTGCAGTGGCTGCGATTTGCTTCGTAGTGCGTTGCTTAACCCACTGCGCCACCAGGGGAGGCCCCTCACTGTCTTTTATTGCCAGAAATAATTATAAATTGGTACAGCTACCTACTCCAGTCACCATAAGTTGACTTAGCATTTAGTACGTATTCCATAGAGGCCTTACTGAAATTTGAAATAGGCTACTAAATTTGTGAGTATG
Source organism: Galemys pyrenaicus (assembly GCA_019455555.1). NCBI lineage: Eukaryota > Metazoa > Chordata > Mammalia > Eulipotyphla > Talpidae > Galemys > Galemys pyrenaicus. The sequence goes on from JAGFMF010011958.1 coordinate 850,727, forward strand.
TTATTTGGTGGCAGTGTTTGTTTTTGAATCTATATATATGTTCTGTGTTCAAACAACTACCTGAAGTATTTAATTAATTTAGGTAACTTAAATATTCAAAATGTAGCAATTAAGAATAAAAACATGCAGAAGTTATAGAAGGACTAAATAACTTAGGGCCCTGAAATAAGTAAATTATTAAATTTGCTAATTTCAGTTTTGCAATGAAGGCAGAAAAGAAGAAAACATTTTTTGAAAGAAAAAAATCTCTTGCCACCCATGTGGATTATGCAGTTTACTTTAGGTAGTTTTAAATTACATTTGGATTTAAGAGTCATGTTTTAAAATTTTATCTCTTCTCCTGGTCATAACTTCATTACTAGGATGAAATTTTGGTTTCAGAAAAGAAGTATTCATTACTGAGGCTACCAGAAAGGGAAGGCTAAGGGTTGGTAGCCCAGTGGACTGGGATAAAGGTTTATTAGCGCTTTGGTGGTGAGCATGGTATGATAATACCATGACAGTATACATTTGTAGAGTTGTAACCTCTACCCTAAAACATACACGGTGTTACAAGTTAACATTAACTCATATACATCATTTTAAAAAAAAATATGCACCAAGGAAGAGAGGCAGACTATAGACCAAAGAGAAGTACGAGGCAACACCATGGGCCTGGAGCTAGCCCTTGGATCACAAATTGGGCAGTACTAATTTCTGAAGCTGCTTTTAAAATAATTACTGTGTTTTTTACCATATGTGACCACATTATAGTACATCTTTTCTAATTTTCCTATGTATATTTGTGTGTTATTGATTATTCTTATATTCTTATTTTGGTTTTCATTCTAATAAATTCCTTCTGTTAAATATTCCTTATGCCATTTATCAACCCCAATTTATTGAAATGCTTATTTTCTTCAATTTCCCCAATAATAAAAAATGTTGCAAATAACATAGTTTGTTCCCCTCCCCTAATAAAGTTTTTACATCAAATGAACAATAATAGAAGTATTGGGTCTAAGAGTTCTTATGAGAGAACACCGATTCTTTTAAATCTCTAGTTTTAGATGTATAATGAGGATGAAGAATAAGATGATGATGAACCCTAGTGTGTATCATGGACTCATCCTTTCATTTTAAATGTTTCTTTAGAAATGGTTCACCAAACCACCAGCCAGAGCCACCCCCTCCAGTGACAGATGTAAGTCTAAAGTTAAATATCAGTTATTTGCAATGTCTAATAATATTTTAATGACTGTCAAATTCAGTAGAAATGCCCAACTTTTAGGAAGTATTATTCATTCATTCATTAAACAAACATTTGTTGAATTTTGACCATGAACCAGATATTACACTAGGGACTAAAGATAGGAAACACTTGATTAGGACCCTTGTATTTAAGGAGCTTACAGTCCAAAGGGGAAAATAAAGGTGTGGAATTCCATGGGGATCTTGCATGATTAGAGAAGACTGAGGTGGTATAAACAAACAACTTTCAGGCAAACTAGGCCTATTTGAGTGTGGGTATGTTTGGCTGTGTTACCTAATGATATGAGAGAAGACTCTATCTAGTCACCAAAAGTAAAAAATGCTTTCTCTCTTTCAGAACCTCTTGCCAACAACCACACCTCAGGAAGCTCAACAGTGGTTGCATCGAAACCGTTTTTCTACCTTCACAAGACTTTTTACAAACTTCTCAGGTTAACTTTACTTTTTCTTTGTGCCTATCCCCAGCACAAAATATTCCTTGACACTCTAGGGCTTCCTGGCATTCATGTGAGGGTACACGTGTTTGTGTGTGTGTGTGTGTGTGTGTGTATTTATGAGAGAGAGAGATCTTAGTGAAGTTTCCTTTTTTTTTTTTTAAGATTTATTCATTTATGCACACAAGAACTGGGGTGCAGGCCAGAGGTGTGGGGGTTGAGAGGAGTCACCAGAGACAGAGTGGGGAAGAAAACAGGCAGATCGACTGAAACACACTGCTGAGGGGAGCAGCAGGCAATACAAGAGAGGTCTGCTGCGCCATGTGTGTCAGCTCCCTGGCCAGGGATCAAACTGGTGCTGTAGTGGTTGCAGTTGCTTCATAGTGTGGTGCTTAAGCCCTAGCATCACAAGGAAGGACCCAAGTTTCCTCTTGAAGATTTTTATATATGTTTGAGTAGAAGAACTGGGATGCAGGCCAGAGGTGCAGGGGCGGGGGCAGGATGGTGAGAGGATTCACCAGAGACAGAGTGGGTAGCAAAACAGGCAGATCTACTGAAATACACTGCTAAGGAGAGCAATGGACAAAACAGGAGGGGTCTGCTATGACATATGTGGGTTAGCTCTCTGACCAAGAATCGAACTCAGACAGTGTGGTGGGCCTTCAAGGTAGAAGCACTGAGACTTAACCCCTAGGCCACCAAGGAGGCCCTTAGTGAACTTTTCTGATGAAATGAGGGTATCATAGAACTCTTGAGACTTTCTCATCAGCTGCAACTGCTATGAAATACTTAAAAAAGAAAAACCCTCAGCTTAAATTCACTTTAATTAAAGTATTTATTCTATATTAACACTTTTAAGAATGTGTTATTTCATATAAATTTACTAAGGAACATTTCAGGTGTTCTGAAAATTTCCCTTGTTATCATATTATGTTCTCTTTGTATATTTGACTTTTATTTAGCTCCTTCTGTGTACTCTGTGTGGTTAGGATATACAAATGGGTAGGCACAATTCTTGATCAGTCATCATCTAGTATAAAAAAAATCCAAATCAGGGCTTCGCTGATGGCATAGCAGGTTGAGCACCACACTGTGAAGCAACCAAGGCACAGCAGCGTGAGTTCGATCGCTGGCCCGTGAGGATACCCACATGGCATAGCAGACCTCTCCTGCATTGCCCACTGCTCCCCTTGGCAGTGTACTTCAGTCAGTCTGCTTGTTCTGCTCCTCCCTCTAACTCTGGTGAATCACCTCCCGTGACTCTGGCCTGTACCCCAGCTCTTGTATGCATAAATAAATAAATCTTAAAAAAAAAATCAAATCAAAATATCACTCCCCCCAAAAAGGTAAATAAATAGTTGTAATACAGTAGATAAGTGTATACAAAGTGAGGTCTGGGGTTAGGGAACATATGTGATGTATTAAATTAAATCTTGAATGATGAAGAGGAGTCTGTTCAGACAGTGGAAGGATTTCAGACAAAACAGCTTACTCATTAAGACGACATCAGTGTGGTGAAATAATAGGGTTAAGTGTAGAAGTTATTTGGGTTGGAATTGAAGTGAGAGAGGAGGGTACAGTGGCCAGGTTTGGGGCGGGGGGGGGGGCTTATATACTATGCAAAAGATTATGGACTGTAACCTACTAGTAATGAAGTATCTTGTAGTAGAACCCATTTTAATAATCATTAACAAAGAGAATATTTGCCTTTATCACCCATTTTTCTATTTTCTAGGAGCAGATTTATTGAAACTAACTAGAGATGATGTAATTCAGATCTGTGGCCCTGCGGATGGAATCAGACTTTTTAATGCATTAAAAGGCCGGTATGTAATTAGTGTTTAAAATACCAATGAGGCTGGATTTCAGATGGATTTGGATTCAGGGGCTCTTCATAATATTCTTTGCATAGCAATGTACATCTTGTCAAGACATTTGAACGCCAGTATGTGCCAAATGAGCAAAGATGAAAAATACACTTTCCTATATTTGATTCAAGGCCTTCCCCATGATATCCTATTCTTCATTTCCAGGTAGTTTTTTCATTCAATAAATATTCAGTAAAAAATATTCAATAAATATTCTGTTGTGAGCCAGCAACTACTATAGGCTCAGGGTATACAATTGTGAGCAAAAAGGGGAAGGTATCTATTGTGGAGTTTTCTTTCTATTTGGGAGAAAGACAAAAATATAAACTGTTCTGAATAGTGATAGGTGCTTTGAAGGAAAACAAAACAAACAAAAACAAAATTGTGGCTTATTGAGCACCTTGAATATAGTCAGGAAAGACCTCTAAGAGTTGTTAAACTGAGAACGATTGGAGCTAGGGGGTTATGTGAAGTGTGTCCTGGGCAGAACAACAGGTACAAAGGCCCTGAGTCAGTTTTAACTGGAAAAGAGGTCATTCTTAAATCTGTGTAGGAATTGTTTAAGTGTCTGCTTACAAATATTACTTGTAATACAGAATGTTTTGTTGTTCCTACTTGTGACTTACAACTTCAAATAGGTAGTCATAATATCGATGACACACACATACAGGTCAGTGCCACTGAATTGCATCAATGACTAAACATTGTGAAGTGTGTGTATTTGTGTATCTCACAAGAAATACTGAATGAGGTTGGCTATAATCTTGGGAAAGTTTTAAGGAAAGTGGTGAATTTCAGGAGTTGACTGGGAGATTTGAAAATGAAGTCTGGTTGTGTGTGCACACAGCATGTCATAAATGAGGAAGTCAAACTCCGTCCAACCCCCACCCTACCAGGGAACAAATCCCAATAACAAAAAAATAAGCATTCTTAGGACAACATTTACGTGTGTCCTTTTTTAAGTGTTTTATCTAAATGGAATTTAGAAATGGGAAAGAATAAGGTGATCAGATCAACAATTAGATACTATTATCTTAAAGATATGAACAGAAAGAAACCTTAGACTACTTAGGAGAGTGTAATGAGGGAAATCAGATTCTCTACAGTTTACTGTTTTGGCATAGCTAAGAAAAAGGAATATCTTAAACCCAAGCCATAAAACAGTGGCTCACACATTCTGAATGTTTGTAACCTTTACACCAAAGGTCAAGTGATGACAGTGACCACATGTGAGTGAGTGACAGTCAAGTATATTGAAAAATGTATGCACCATGCAAGGAGATCAGCTGATCGTGGTTTTTAAGAGTGAGAACCAGCTCTAAATTTTTTCAAGGAAAGACAAAATTTCAGAGGTTTATATGACACCTTCTATTGGATGCAATTCAGTTTTTTTTAAAAAAAAAAGCAAAACTTAATAGTCATCAGCTGGAAACTAATAAAATATAATAAGTGAGCTGCCCGTGAGCTACTAGTTTTCATTCCCAGTTCTGTAATATTAACAGACATACAATTTCTCCCTTAAAATTTGTTTACCATGGGCCTCCCTGGTGGCGCAGTGGGTTGGGCGACGCGCTATGGAGCTGACTGGCCACTGCAGCGCGAGTTTGATCCCTGCCGCCGGCCAGGGAGGGGACCCACATGGCGTGGCAGGCCTCTCCTGTCTCGCCCGCTGCTCCCCTCAGCAGTGTGTTTCAAGTCGATCTGCTTGTTCTGCTCCCCACTCTGGCTCTGGTGGGTCCTCTCGCCACCCTGGACTCTGGCCTGTACCCCAGCTCTTGTATGTATAAATAAATAAATCTTTTTTAAAAAAAATTTGTTTACCATGAAAAATGTAAGACTAACCTTTTTGCCTCCTTAGAATGGTGCGGCCACGGCTGACCATTTATGTTTGTCAAGAGTCCTTGCAGTTGAGGGAGCAGCAGCAACAGCAGCAGCAACAACAGCAGAAGCATGAGGATGGAGACTCAAATGGTACTTTTTTCGGTAGGTCGTTCTAGATGGGCCAAATATGAAGACATGACTTCTGAGCATGTATGATGGGAATTTACCAAAAACAGATTTAGCATTTGCTAGAGGTAAAGGTGATGGCTGATGTATATTGGAGTTCCTAATATATGCCAGGCACTCTTCTCAAGCACTTGCTTTGATTTTTACAATAAATATCTCCTCTTTGCAGATTTTATTATTATCACCAGCATTTAGATGAGGAAAATGAGGCTTGTTAAGTAATTGCTAGCAAGTGGTAGAGTTAGGATTTCAACTCAGGCGGTCTGGCTGAGCCCGTCAGAAAAGTGGGTGTTCCTGGTGATCAGATTAACTAAGAGCAGAGGAGCTTTGTATTGACTGTCCTTACTTTGTCCTTTTGCAGTATATCATGCCATCTATCTAGAAGAATTGACTGCTGTTGAACTGACAGAGAAAATTGCACAGCTTTTCAGTATCTCCCCTCATCAAATCAGCCAGATCTACAAGCAGGGGCCAACCGGAATCCACGTGCTCATTAGTGATGAGGTACTTTTTCAGTGCGACAGTACATTTGTCAGGGCAAGAGAAAGAGTAATTCTACTAAGGCAGAGTGCTGTTTTCTAGATCACAGATTTTCAAGTATTTTGCTTGCCCTGCTTCCCAAAATAATTTTAAAACACCATGTATTACCTTGCACATTACTAGTTGACTTAAAGCTTTTTGTTTTCTTTCTTTTTTTTACAAAAAAAGATTTATTTATTTATGCATACAAGAACTGGGGAATAGGACAGAGGTGTGTGGGGTGAAAGGATTCACCAGAGACAGACTGTGGAGCAGAACAGGCAGATCGACTGAAATACAGTGCTGAAGGGAGCAGCAAGTGAGATAGGAGAGGTCTGCTGCGCCATGTGCATCAGGCTGCGGGTAGCTTCATGGTTCTGTACCTTATCCCTTTGCACCGCTAGGGAGGCCCAATACTGCTTGTTTTCTGCTTGAATAGTTGAAAAAGTTGTTATTTCTGGGAGTATTATATGACATTTAAAAATGAAATGGTTATGTCACTATTCTACCTAAATATGGGAGTGATTTAATACCATTATCACCCATTTAAGAGAAAATACATTAATGTACTTTTCTTTACCAGAATTTTATATCATTCTTTGTATCCTTGAATACATATTTCCATTCATCCCCCACATAGAATTTTATCTCACAAGATGCTTGAACATCTTTTGTTAATTATCTTTCCATATTTCTTTGAAACAAAGATTTATTTCAACAAAAAATTTGTTGAAACAAATTTTTTGTTGAAATAAATATTGGTTATTCTGAATAGAATTATCACCATAGTGATAATGTTGATTAAGACAAGACACAGGTATTATATGTTTTGTAAAGTAATTATTAGACATTAAGAAAAGTGTTTCTTGGGCCTCCCTGGTGGCGCAGTGGGTTAAGCAACACACTATGAAGCAAACAACAGCCACTGCAGCACGAGTTCGATCCCTGCTGCTAGCCAGGTGGGGGACCCACATGGCATAGCAGACCTCTCCTGCCTGGCCCGCTGCTCCCCTCGGCAGTGTGTTTCAGTCAGTCTGCCTGTTCTGCTCCCCACTCTATCTCGTGAATCCTCTCACCTCCCGTGACTCTGGCCTGTACCCCAGCTCTTGTATGCATAAATAGATAAATCTTTTTAAAAAAAGAAAAGTGTTTCTTGCTCTGAAACCTGCTGATCCTTAGACCAGCAAGTGTCTGTACGCCCAATGGCTACTGGGCTGATCAGGGGCCTGTCACCGTCTTTGAGTGGCAAGAAGGAACAGTTGATGTCTGTGCTGGAACATCTGGAGGCCTTTTCTAAGGACCTTATAGAAATGCTGGCAATTCTGAAAAACCAAAAGTTGTTACAACCTGGAAAGGACACCAGGAAAGGACACCAAGTACTAGACTTATTAGTTCACAGAGATAGGGGGTGATGAAACTGGCACTAAATCAGGGGAAAATCCATCATGAAATGCAAGTTGTAGACAAAGATGTAGAGGAGAGCACAGTGATGTTCAGGAACTGCAAAAACAGTTAAAGGAAGCAGAAATTCTTGCACCAGCTGTTTACCAAACCAAGGAAAACCTCAAAAAAAAAGCAAGGAAAGTTGCTAGTCTTCTGAAGAAATAGTGACATATATATGTAAGATTAGTGAAGATAATTATGTGCGTGCCACACTGACTTAGGCTCCATGGGACCCACAGAGGCCAAGATCAAATGAGCAGTCCTTCCTATAATAGTATGAAGGGTCATTGGCCAGGGAATATACTTGTGGCGGGCAGACTTCCAGACTTGCTCCACAGTGTCCACAGCAGTTAAGTGATGCGTCCGTGAACGTGCTGTCACCAAATCTCAGCAATGACCTTCTGTTGCAACCTCTGGGGCATAATAAAGAAAATGCAGATAATATAGAAGTTATGCCAGCAGACTTCTTGAGCAGTAGTACTTACTGGTTTTAAAAAAAAGTATATAAAAACTATTCAGAATTGAATACTGTAGAATTGTGGTTTTGCTTTTTTTTTTTTAAGATTTATTTATACATATAAAAACTGGGGTACAGGCCAGAGGTGCAGGGGTGAGAGAAGAGGATTCACCAGAGACAGAGTGGGGAGCAGAACAGGTGGATTGACTGACACACTGCTGAGGGGAGCAGTAGGTGAGACAGGAGGGGTCTGCCGCACCATGTGGGTCACCTCCCTGGTCAGGGATTGAACTCATGCTGCACTGACTGTGGAGAGCTTCATAGTGCTGTAACCTAACTCTGTGGGCCACCCAGAAGGCCCAGAATTAGGTTTATTAAACAGGCAAACCAGTAAAAATAACCAGGTAGTACTGGTCATAGTAGAATTATGAAGCCCATTGTAAACCACAGTGTAATTTTTTTTTTCTGAAGTGAAAAATCAGGGTTCTAGTTTTAAACTAGTAGGTGTATATTTATAGAATAATACAAATTTATTGTTGGCGGCGAAAAGATTATTTTGTTCAGTGTCATATCATATTTCAGTTGTGTTATACTACTTGTATATAGTACTCCTGAAAATAAAATTTGAGGGACCTGACCGATATGCATATTGCATGGGTTCTCCTGTAATTATTTAGAAAAGTATTTTCTAGACAGTGATTCACTGAATATGCATCATATCTCAAAATAATAAAAATCCTCGTTTGGAAGTGAATTCTCTTAGTTTTCTCCATGGGAACAGAAGTTGTCTCTATTTGAACTTTTGTAATTTTTTAAAGTAAGCTCACTTGTGTTTGCTAAAATATATTTATTAGAAATACATCTATTAATGAGATATGGGATTGTTCTCTTCTCTTCCCCCTCCCCATGCACAATTCATCTATGGATGAATACTTCCTGTTAACTGCTAGGATGAAATGAGTTCAGCATTAATTCCACCCTATTTTTTTTCCCTAGATTTAAGTGCTGTGGAACCTGATTAACATAAATTGATAGACAGGAATGAATGGAGTTTTATTAAAATAGCATCACTGGCTTTTTTTTTTTTAACTTCTGAGTTATGTGCCAAAAATTATACAGTGAGGTTATAAAAAATTATTTTGAATCACCAGTTACTTAACAGTCTGATTAGGTCACTCTTCAGATCTAATGAAAGAAAACCATGTGACTCACATGAGTTTGTTGTCCAGGAATCAGAGTTCACATTTGCAGTTATACTTTGGCATCCTAAAGGCTTTTATACCCCAGGGCAGTGCATTCCAGGTCAGTAGGATTCCAGGAAGGTGAGACTCATGTCTTTATTTTGTAAGCTGGGTAAAGGAGATGGAGAAGGGAAAGTGGGAATGGAAATCTCAACAGGAGGTTTTAGGAAAGAATACTATGGGAGTTGAAGACCTGGAAGTCTGTTTTCCATATCATCCTATAATGTATATACCCCTTGAAAATATTTAGATTAGCCCCAGAAATACTATAATTTAAAAATCACTGTTTTAGCGTGCTTAGTTTTTTAACCTTAAAAATTAAGGAGATGTGGACCTCCCTTTTGGCACAAAAGGTTAAGTCTTAGCACTATGAAGCAATGGGCAGCCACTGTAGTATAAGTTCGTTCCCCAGTCAGAGAGGGGACCCACTTGGTGCAGCAGACCTCTCCTGTCTCGCCCGCTGCTCCCCTCAGCAGTGTGTTCCAGTCATTCTGCCTGTTCTGTTCTTCACTCTGTCTCTGGTGAATCCTCACCTCCCACACCTCTGGCCTGTACCCTAGTTCTTGTTTGCATAAATAAATAAATCTTAAAAAAAAATTAAGTGGGGCCTGCCTGGTGGCGCAAGAGGTTAAGCACTGTACTATGAAGCATGAGCAGCCACTGAAGCACGAGTTTGATCTCCAGCCAAGGAGGGGACCCACATGGCGCAGCAGACCTCTCCTGTCTCGCCCTCTGCTCCCCTCAGCAGTGTATTTCAGTCAAGCTGCCTGTTCTACTCCCCATACTATCTCTGGTGAATCTTCTCAACCCCCAAACTTCTGACCTGTATCCCAGTTCTTGTACACATAAATAAATGAATCTTTAAAAAAAAAGTAAGTGAATGGCAATATAACAAGACAAAAGATTATTTTTTATTTAAATCTAATGTCAAAATAGATGTTGCAAACCAAAGTTTCTAATAATCAGTAAATTTTCTTGAAATTTTGCAGATGATACAAAACTTTCAGGAAGAAGCATGTTTTATTCTGGACACAATGAAAGGTAATACAATAGTAAAACATGCCTTTCTATGAGGCATTTAAAAGCTTCTTAAATATTTCTTTGTGAAGAAACTACTTTATCTGAAGTAGAGAAAGTGATATTAAAGATTTTTCCTTTGTATGAATTGGCTGTTTCTGCTCTGCCATTCATTATCAGAGTAGACAAAGTTAGGTGATGACTGTCGTTCTCTTCCCCCTTTCTTGGACAGATGAGGAAATTGAGTCATGTTTTATAATGTGTATTTATTATGGGTCCTGTGATAATTACTAAGCATACTATCCTTTGCTCTGCTCTATTTTCTTTTCCTTTTCAAAAGACCTTTACCGCCGTTTTTTCTTCTATGTTGTAGAGGTAACTAATTTTTTTTCTCTTCTTTTTTACAGCAGAAACCAACGATAGCTATCATATCATACTGAAGTAGTGTTGGACCTTCCAGCCTCAGTGGTTTTTGTTTCCTTCACCTCTTGGAAACGTCCCCTCATGGAAAGGGTGGAAGATGGAAATTTGAAGGTGTGCAGGAACCTGCCCCATCTGACTGTGTGTGGGGAGTCCAGCCCAGCCATTTGTGTTGATGCAAGCTCTTGTGGCACAGATTACTGCCCAACATACATTTCTACAGCTATTTTTTAGTTAAAATTTCTGGACCCTGTCATTGTTGAGTATCAATAGAAACTACATCTAGGCTGTATGTAGGGCATGATAATGAGAATCGTGTGATGTTTAATGGAAAGATGTCAGATTTTTGTGATACGGAGCTATGTAATTTTTTTCTAACATAAAAGTGAACATTTATATTCCTAAGACTAGATCCTCAGTGTCTTTTGCATCAAACGTAATGGCTTTTTGCCACAATTGGGCCCTAAAAACCTCATGAAAGAAGAAATTTGTTTCCCTTAATATTATGACTGGTAGTAATTTGAGCTAACATTTATTGAGCATTTACTTATGCCAAACAGATCAATTCTTTAAATGGATTATCTTGTTTAAGTCTCCTTAATAATCCTAAATGAAGGAGGTAATATTGATCCCTAATTAAAGATAAGGGAATGGAGACACATAGTGGCTAAGTTCTTGCTAAATAAGAGACAGGCATCTAGGAGGCAATGGCTCTGAAATTCAAGCCCAGGCTCTCCGACTCTTATTAACCACCACCCTTTATTGCAGCCCCCATGCTTGCCATCTCTTACTGTGGCTCTTCTGGTGAATAGGAGGTAACTGATAAAAACTAAGAAATCAACCACTGAAAGGGGCAAACCTAGTGATGAATGAATCCAGAGCTACACAAAATAAAAATATAGATGGTTTTTAAGCATCACCAGTTATCTGATTTATAGAATCTGAGGTGGTGAAAACTAGGGATATCTGTAACTCCCCAAATTGATTGTTCTTGAATAACGTCAAAATATTGTGTTAGGTTAACATCTGCTTTCTGATTATCCATACTGTATCTTCTCGGTGCAGGAAGTTCTTTTACTCATGTAGTGTTCTTTTATATAAGCATTACAGAAAAGTCATTCCAACCCCATTCATACTTTTAGATATTTTTAAATTTTTCTTTAAATAATGAGTGTGTGTGTGTGTGTGTGTGTGTGTAAGTAAAAGACCAGGGTGTGTAAGTAAAAGACCAGGGGGTCCTCTTTTTTTCACATGTACAGTTTTATCCAGAAATCCCTTTACACATTATGTTGAAGTGAAAAAAGATGATGTTCAGAGATTCTGTACTGGACTTGGATATGTGTGTTTAAAGCATTTGATAAAGTTTAAATGTTTTTATACAGAGATTTTTGTTCATTAAAATCAACCTGCAATATGGCCTGATTTCTTTCAGTTTGAAACAAATTGAGAACTTTGAAACCAGAAAATTAAGTCAAATGACCTGAGCAAGTTTGACACATGAGGCCAAAATACTTTTTTAGGGAATGATTATTAGATGTCCCAGCTGTTGGGAGAGATTTTTAGGTGAGTTATGTTGTTAGGACTGGTTCTCTGCTTCAGGAAACTCATATCTCTTAGCAGGCTTCTACTGGGTGGGGTATTTTTCCTTCTTATTCTGTCTGAATACCAGTCTGGGAGGATTTGTGAAATCATTTTTAAGGTCCCTTCTAAATTTGAGGCTGGCTCTTGTTTACTGCAATGATACATAGAATTCTATTAATATATTTACTATAAATTATACTTACTAAGTTTTACTTGGAGTTGTGTTTTTTTAAAGTAATCTTCAAATTGATAGAAATATATTTATACGGGGCCCTCCCTGGTGGCACAGTGGGTTAAGCAATGCACTATGAAGCAATATGAAGCAAACCATAGCCACTGCAGCATGAGTTCAACCCTGCTGCCGGCTGGGGAGGTGACCCACATGGTACAGGCAGACCTCTCCTGCCTGGCCCGCTGCTCCCCTCAGCAATGGATTTCAGTCCATCTGCCTGTTCTGCTCCCTGCTCTGTCTGGTGGATTCTCTCACCACCCCGCTCCTCAGGCCTGTGCCCCAGTGCTTGAATGCACAAATAAATAAATAAATCTTTTTTTAAAAAAAAGAAATATATTTGTATGACTTTGTAATCACAGATCCTTAAATTATCCACAAATTCTCTTAGACTTTAACTCCAAAAAAATATTTATAGTACCAAAGCTATATATTTCGTAAAAATTGGTATTGTGTTAGAACATTTTGATTATTGAACTTGCTTTAAAAAAATTGAATCTCTGGGCCCTCCCTGGTGGCTCAGTGGGTTAAGCAACGCACTGTGAAGCAAACCGCAGCCACTGCAGCACAAGTTCGATCCCTGCTTCCGCTGGGGAGGTGACCCACATGGCACAGCAGACCTCTCCTACCTCCCCCACTGCTCCCCTCAGCAGTGTGTTTCAGTCCATCTGCCTGTTCTGCCCCCTGCTCTGTCTGGTGGATTCTCTCACCTCCCCACACCTCTGGCCTGTACCCCTGTGCTTATATACATAAATAAATAAATCTTTAAAAAAATTGAATCTCCCTTTCAAGTAAATGTAAAATTTAAATTATCTTTTTCATTATGAAATTAATACATAAAGTGATAGATCCAAACAATAAAGAAGGGTATAACTTTTTCTACTGACTTCCAACTCCCATTGCAAAAAATTTATTTCACTCTCTCGAGCTCATGTTACACTAATGATCTGCAAGTTTTCTTTTGAAATTTTGAACATCTTCCTCCTGTATTAGAATTTACTGTTATACATCATTTTTTTTTTTTAAGATTTTATTTTACTTACGTATACAAGAGCTGGAGCCAGAGGTATGGGGGCGGTGTGAAAGGATTCACCAAAGACAGTGGATGCAGAATAGGCAGACTGACTGAAACACACTGCTGAGGGAGCAGCGCCATGTGGGTCTCCTCCCTGGCCAGGGATGGAACTTAAACTGCATTGGCTCTGGAAGCCCCACAGTGTGGAGCTCAACCCCTTGTGCCACCAGGGAGGCCCTCTCTTATTTATTTATTTATTTTAAAGATTTATTTATGCATGCAAGAACTGGGGTACAGGCCAGAGGTGCGGGGATGAGAAGATTCATCAGAGACAGAGTGGGGTACAGAACAGGCAGAGCTAATGAAACACACTGCTGAGGGGAGCAGCGGGCAAGTCAGGAGAGGTCTGCTGCACCATGTGGATCACTCCCCGGCTGGGGATTGAACTCGAACTCGTTGCAGTGGCTGCGAATGCTTCACAGTGCCTTGCTTAACCCAATGTACCACCATGGAGGACTCCTCTCTCTTTTTTAAATGACCATTCCCCATGGATGCTATTTAGGTTTAGTCATTTTGAACGTGCATCCTTATAAGTTTTTTGCTTGTGTCTGTAAAATATATTCCTAGAAGTAAAAGTTGCCAATTCTATCTTTTTTAGAATACGATAGTTGATATTTAAAATAAAACACATGATTTAATGTTTCTATTACTGTGAAGAATAATTAGATTTTAGACCCTCCTGAGAACTGGAGCAGCATCCTGTGTGACAGGAACGTACAATCTCCTTGAAGTGTAATAGGTTCCATTTAGAAGAATCTGGTGTATAAAGATCTGCTCATTAAAAGGGAGTTGTTGGGAAATTAGCAGGGAAGGACAATCATGATAGGACTCTAAGAGATGAAGTATTAGTCATGGTATATGTGGCTATTGAGTAATATTTGTCCAGTATATCCAAAGAAGTGTGCCTACATGAGTGATTCATTTAAGAAGCCATTTAAAGGTGGTGGAGGGGGAAGAAATGGAGATGGTGTCATTGGCTGGAAGGACATTGCAGTACAACAAACATAAGACAAATGAGAAAGGGGCAGGTGTTCTGATTCCTGGGAATTTTGGGCATAGTCAGTCCCTGCGTATGTTGAGTATGATCTCCCACTAAGATGGAGGTACATGCAGAAGCTTGGCAATGGAACTAGCCATTTCTAATTTATGCCTGATGAAGGAATGTTCTGGAAACCCTTTGTACCTTCAAGTAGTCTGAGAAAGTCTTTTATATAGGGCGGCTGTAGAGATAACTACCATGAGACATTAAATTAACCTTCAGCATTCAGTTTTGAAAGTAACATAAATTTGGGTGCAAACCTTTGACGTCAGAGCTCAGCTTCTTCCATCTTCTTTGTAGCTTTTGTCTCCAGCAAAATCTAACAATTTCACAGAGCTTGGGGCTCAAAAGATGAAGTTGGGCCATATTTTATCAGTTTATTGAATCAGCTTCCTTGTCTATAGGAATCATTACTCAGCTTCCTTGGCCTTCGTAGAATGTGTTATGGTCTCTTGGTCCCAGGTAACAATTCCATTCCCAACAGGAATGGCACAAATGTCCCCCCTAGCCACATCATTTATATGTACTAATTCTTACAGAATAATCCTGCATTATTCTGCTTCTTAAAATGCTCTATTAGTTGAAGACTAAGGCTTTTCCTGCTACAGTATTTATTTTTAATTTGGGATTAAATTTTTGTTTTATTATACAAACTCTAAAGCTTAAATGGAGGAATTTAATACCACTGCAAAATATAATGAACTGGAAAAGATGCCATATATTATGTGAGATTGATGCCATCAACATCTGCTTTACCTGTATTGTTAATGATTTACATCCTTTTTTAAAATAACCTTGTATATTACCTTTGACCTTCAACTTCCATCTATTTCAGATCCTCCTTTTCCTTTCTTCATGTTTCTTTTTCACTTCTTATGAATATAGGCTTATTCAAGAAGTTACCTTGAAAATGCAACTAAATCTAGCATTTGCATTTTCATATTCAGAGATTTAAAAGATGTATATGGATTAAAATTTTCAGTTGGATTAATGTCAGTTATAAGGGAACTGATTTTTTTTTTAAATACTATCATGTGATAGTACTGTTTGGGGTCTTTTAGGACACAAATAATCAGTTCATTATGTAAATCTATGTATTCATATATTTGCATTAAATGAGCTATACATTCCTCATTTTCTTCATTGCAGATTCCTGTTTCCTCCTGAGTTTGAATGTTTGAATTTTCATAAGGGTTTAGTTAATATCTTTGACTAGACATCTTTATTTTCTTTCATCAGACTTTAATTCACTTCCTTTAGGTTTACTAACATTGCCCTCTCTAAACTCACCCCTTCACTTTAACTACTCAACCTCTTTCTCTTTTTTTTTTTTTTTTTAAGATATTTTATTTTTTTTTATTGATATAAGAACTGGGGTACAGGCCAGAAGTGCAAGGATCCACGAGACAGAGTGGGGAACAGAACAGGCAGATCGACCGAAACACACTGCCGAGGGGAGCAGCGGGCAAGNCAGGAGAGGTCTGCCTCACCATGTGGGTCACCTCTCTGGCCGGCGGCAGGGATCGAACTCGTGCTGCAGTGTCTGCGTTCTGCTTCATAGTGCGTTGCTTAACCCACTGCGCCACCACGGGAGGGCCCTTTCTCTTTTTTTTCGAAGACTTATTTTATATAAGCATACAGGAACTGGGCGAGTTCAGAGGTGTGAGAGGGTAGAGGTGAAAGGATTCACCAGAAACAGAGTGGGGAGCAGAACAGGTGGATTTACTGAAATAAACTTCTAAAGGGAGCAGCGGGCAACACAGCTGCGCCATGCGGTTTAGCTGCCAGGCTGAGGATTGAACTCATGCCACAGTGGCTGGTGATAGTTTGATAGCACTTAGACTTTAACCCCTGTGCCACAAAGGAGTTCCGACCTTTTGCTTTTTCATTAGTTATAGATCAGTCTGTGAATATACGTTTTGAAACTCGTGATAACATTCATGTAGTTTCTTCATTGTTTGTATTTTTTTTTAAAGATTTATTTATGCATACAAGCACTGGGGCACAGACCAGAGGTGTGGGGGGGTGAGAGGATTCACCACAGAGAGCGGGGAGCAGAACAGGCAGATCA
>JAGFMF010011958.1:867428-897413 GCA_019455555.1 Galemys pyrenaicus
CCCCTGGCCGGCAGCAGGGATCGAACTTGTGCTGCAGTGGCTGCGATTTGCTTCGTAGTGCGTTGCTTAACCCACTGCGCCACCAGGGGAGGCCCCATTGTTTGTACTTTTAAATTGAGATGACTTTTTTTTTCTTCTAGATTTTCACACACTGACCTCTTGGTGTGTGGAATTAGTCATGAAGAACTAATTTGTCTCTTTCAAGCTGTATTATAATTAAATGTAAATTAGTCAACATACAATCTACAGGTTCTGTATCAGAAAAGCAAATGCAGTACCTGAGTTTTTTAACTCTTTTTCTTTAAGAATCTTGCCTCCTAGTATTCTCTTATTATTTTTTATCCCCTCCCCTCCCAGTGTGTTATTGTTTATCTTTACGTGGTAAAGAGTATTCTATACATTATATACTTTGGTGTCAGATAAACAGGTGTTTAAATTCCAGATCTTAATCTTTTTTCCTAGAATAGACATTGTACCAAATAATCATTTAAACTTCAACTTTTTCATCTTAGAAGGGAGATAATACTTAACTCATATGTTTGTTGGGAAGTTTAAAAAGGATTATAAGAATGAACAGTTTTATATTTAATACACTTACTCAGTTGCTCAAAAATCTTTTTATTATTGACTGTAATACAGGTACATAAACACTACCCAAGACATGGAAACTTACTTTTTTTTTTTTTAAAGATTTATTTATTTATGCATACAAGCATTGGGGTACAGGCCAGAGGTGTGGGGGGGGTGAGAGGATTCACCACAGAGAGCGGGGAGCAGTACAGGCATATCAACAGAAGTACACTACTGAGGGGAGCAGCGGGCACAGCAGGAGAGGTCTGCTGCACCATGTGGGTCCCTCCTTGGCCAGCGGCAGGGATCGAACTCGTGCTGCAGTGGCTGTGTTTGCTTCATAGTGCGTTGCTTAACCCACTGTGCCACCAGGGAGACCCCGAAACTCACTTTTGTTTTTCATTTGCAATTGCTGTTTTTGGTCATATCTTTTCTTCCTATTCCACTTTAACTTTTTTATTCCTAAAACAAACCACCCATCTGTGATTTGTGTATTCTTAGCTGATCCATACAGCAGGTTCTCAATATGTAGTTTCACTCAACATCATTTCATTATAATGCTGAGGAGAAAAAAACAATCCTGGCTGACTTATAATGAAACATTGTTTGAAGATCTTCTTTCATTATACTTTGTTTTGTTTCCTAGAACCTAGTGACCACCAAAAGGACTGACTACACATAGGTCTGGAACAAAGCCATGACATTTAGATTTGGATGTCCAATTTTATTTATGTATTAATAACAGTGTTTCCCCTTACTTTTCTTTGTATTCTCTATTCTACGGCACTTGAGCTTTCTGGTCATTTGCCCTCCACACGCTCTGCTTAGAAAGGAAGCAGAATTGCAGTTATAATTGGCAAATCAGCACCATTGTGTAACTTAATAGTCAATCCAGACAATAATCTGAATGAATAAATGATTCTGATAATTATTTGTGATGTTTTTTTAGAGGGTCAGATGATGTAAAACTCACTGCCAAATTGGTTTCTGCTATCTTATCAAAGGTTGTGCCAACCTTGTTTTGGCTATCTTCTAGATTCCTTTCATTAACCAACAAAACTTGGATATTGAGGCTGATGGCACCCTGAAAAATTTCATGACTGCTCAGACTCTGGCTGTGTGTGCATATGATAATTTTTAAAGCCTACCCAACGTGGCCTTTTGACTGCTTTTTGTTACTCAGTCTACTAATACTATAGTGTGATCTGGGCCGTCTCATAAACACTTACATAGCACTGACTATGTTGGAAATGTCTTACACTGTATTAACTGTTTAATCTTCACAAAACTGTGTGATATACCACCTGTTACCCCATTCTGTGGACAAGGAAGCTAAGACACAGGGAAGTTACGAATCTTCCCAAGTCACACCCCTAGTGAGGGGAAAAGTCAGGGTTTACATTCAGGCAGTATGGTTCCAATGCCTGTGCTCTTGATAACACCCAAATTTCAACAGATAGGGAGAAGATCAGAGCATGGTGTTCTAAGAATTATATTTTTGTGTTTGACATGCTGGGTTTTTTTTTGCAATGAATCTTGTTTCCTAACCTTTTGGAGTCTCCAGTGTCACCTAGGAGAGAGGACTGGAATTCTTGGCATTTTTTCCAAGCTACCCAACCTCTCAATTCTAAAATTGAGATGGCTTGGTACTCAATAGTTCATTGTTTCTTGGTGGCAGTGAAAAGTGCACAAGACTTTGGAAACAGCCTAACCCGCATTTAAATCTTGCTGTTCACCGATTTAATAAATAGCCAGTAAAAAGCCACTGAGCTCCTGAATGTCAAATTCCAGGCTTTGTATTAAGTGCTGAAGATACAGTTAAAAAAATTTTTTTTGCTCTCATAAAACTTACTCGAGTAAGTGAAAACAAAAATAGTGAAGATTATCAGGTGTTAAGTGCTAAAGAGAAGTATAAGGACAGTGACTAAGGGAAGCTTCATTTTAGAAATACGGTTAGGGAAGTTCTCATAGGGGAACATTCCAGCAAATGTGTGGCCAGCTGATGAAAGTGTCCTGTAAAAGAAACTGCAAGCAGGGCAGTGTCCAGGGGCGTTAAAACAGAGTATGGGAAGGGAAAGTAGGAAACAGGATGACAGGATGGAGATGGTGGCCGTAGGTCCAGAAGGTGCATCTGTATTTTGTAGCGCCTTCCAGACCAGACTTACGCTTGAGTCAGGAACCCGAGGCTGAGTGTCCTTGGCAATGACATCTAATTTAGGACTTCGAGTCTTTGTTTTTCCGATCTTGAAGATGGCTTGCAAAGTTGTGCGGTTCAGAGGTCACGTGGAAATATTTTTTTAAAGAAACCACTTCAATCAATCCGACAGTACATAATTGAGATAATACATTGCTTGTATTTCCTTCTCCCTACCTTAGACAGGCTGCAGCACGTCGTACTGCTTAGACTAAAATCCCATAAACGAGGATTAGGGGGATTATGTTCCTTAGGCATGGGAATGAGGTTCTCGGGGAAGGAAAGGTGGTTTAAGGGAGAACTCGTTTAGACTTAGAAGACGTGGAGCGGAGGTCGTCTCTTCTCGTCGGAACGGCTGCAGCGGCGCGAAACTCGCTTTCCCAGGGTCCGCTGCAGCGGCGACGCCGCCTCCGGAGCAGGCTCGCCGGCGACTTTGGGCTTTGCGCTGGTCGCCGCCTCCAAGTCCCGGCAAGCCGCTGGGCGTGGAGCCGGCGCCGAGACTCCATTTCCCAGCCTGCCCCGGGGCTGGGGCAGGACGTGCCGGCGCCTATAAGAGCCAGACCGCTGCGGCCGGAGCCTATTGTTAGCCGGAGCCGGGGCGGTTCTGGGCGGCTGCTGCCGGGGGCGCCCGAGTTGCCGGAGCCGCCCGCCCTCCGCCTCCTGCCGGCGGGCCTGCCCACCCGTCCTCGCTCCTTGCCGTGCTGCCCTGGGAACTCCCCGGTCGTCGCGGTGGGCCCGGGACTCGCTCTCTTCTCCTTCGTTTCCACCCGGGCTAGGGCGGCGGCAGCGGGGGCGGCAGAGACCATCACGAGAGGAGGCTGCTGCGGCGGGGCCGGTAATGGGCCTGGGGGTGCGGGGCGGAGGGCGCCGCCTCGTCCTTTTTCGGGATCGGCTCCCGGGCAGATGTGGAGGAGTGGTTAACCCGGAGCCTCGCGGATGGAGGGGTCAGGAATGAAGGGGGCTCGGACGGGAGCGGTCGGGGGGCGGGGAGCTAGGGCGCCGCCGGGAAGGAGAGGCGTGGGAGCTAGGGGCACGGAGGACGCGGGCCCGGACTCCGGGGGCAGGTCGGGAGGGACGCCGATGGGTGCCTTGGAAAGAGGCAGGATTGAGGATGAGGGTTGAGTTCGGAATGGAGATGATGTAGGATGGAGGGAAGCGAAGGAAGGGGAGGGGGAAATAGAGGAAAATGTGGGAGGAGTGGTTGGGAATTTGTGAGTAGCAGGCAGAAGGGATGAGGAAGGCTGTGTAGGGGCTGCGGAAGATTGGAATGAGCGGGAAGGTTAGCAGGAATCTGAGAGATGGGCCGGCAGAGACGGACTCCAGCAGGGGTGTCCATTAAGGGCAACCGGTGACTTGACATGGCCTTTCAGCTCCGGTTCCTGATGTCTCCCATTTTTCTGGTGTTGTGAGGAAAACGAAAGCATCACTTTCCCTGGTTGCTAGCTTGATCCTTTTTTCACAGGCTCAAACACGCAATCGACTGCCATTCATCCCTTTTAGTGCCACGGTCTTGAAACATCCTTTTAAAGGTTTAAGAGTGGCATCGTGATACCCAAACCATTCTTTGGTACGAAATGCTAGAAGTTATCCCCAAGAGACACAGTATTCCCATGTACTGTGGTTTTTAGTTAAAGGTAAATTCATAGTTGATTCAGACTTTCCTTTTCTTCACTGACTTTCCATCTTGCAAATCTCCAAAGCCAGGAGGTTGTGGTTGTGTGTGCCAGAGTTATAAATGACTTAATATCCTTGAGAGTTAATGGTTCCTGCAGCATCATGTTCCAGTTCTCTCACAGAGATTTTAGGCCCGCCATACTCTAGTAGTTGAGACTTGGAAAGCAAATTCTAACCTTGTGTCAGTAAATGGGTAAAAATTAGGGACTAAGGGTTGGAGAGGGGCTTCCTTTAAAGACCTGGTTTAACCAGGATATTTTCATTTGAGCCATTTATAATACAAGTCCATGTCCTGGAAATCACAAGGACACATGGATCTGCAAAATTCATAGTATTTGAGAATCAACCACAATGTCTTGTAAAAGGAGAAACAACCCAGGTAACCCTTTTCAGGTTTATTATTAACATTTAGCAACAAGCCTGCCTTCCTCTAACCCGGCTACAGATGGTCATCCTGATGATCTTAACTAGGGATTTAGGTCTCGACCTTTCACAGAAGGTTGTATTCCAGTCAAGTGGAGAGGCTTGTGCCTGCCTTATGATTTTGGACAAATTTAAGAGAGACGCTTTCTTTACCTAACTTTGTAAATACATTCTGCAATCATAATTTTTTTTTTCCCCCCAGGCAGTCCCTTTTGCTAGTCTCCCATATGCTGTTTGTTGTTTTTTAGAGGATTGTTGTAGGAATCCTCATAGGCCTGAGAGGCCTTCTTAGATCTGTACTAAAATATACACATGCTCTAGATCTATTTTATTTGGGGCTAGCCTAATCTATGTACTGTGGACCTGAATTATTTCATATACCTTTGGGAAATGTTCAGCTAGAAACACTTGAGAAAAGGTGGTGAGGTATGTAGCCAGGAGGTATCAGCTGACCTTTCATTTTACTGGCATTTAAATGCTTTTATAGAGGTTGGTATTATTTTCTCTAAAAGCATTTGCTGTTTTGAGTTGGTCGTGTTGACAGTTAACTGTCAGTTATGACCTGCATTTCCAGTCTCACCTTGATTATTTCTGTATAGCTTTAAGACTTGAAGTAGAAGTGCTTCTCTTGAACTTAGGCATTGATCCTCTGCTGATGCACAGTCGAGATAGGTGGGAATGACTGATTTCTAATTGTGGTTTGAAAGGAGGTTGATTGATAAATTGGGACATGTGGGACCTGTTCTAGTTGTTGCTGTTGTAAAGAAAGATCTGTATAGGCCACCATGGAAGTGGATGTATGATTCACTCTTAGTGTTCCGTGAATTTCTTTAACAAGTCAATTTCACACCAGAGTTGGGTAAGGAGAAGAAAGTTGAAATTTAAACTTAACATTGGTTGCCAGATCATAATAGATAGATTTTTTTTTTTTTAATAATGGTGTTGATGTCACAGATGATGGTGCTAACAGATCTGAGGAGGGTGAAGAGACCTAAGTCAATGAGCACATTATTTGCACAGAGAGCTACAGATGCAGTCTATTCTCAGGCATTATAAGGAGGATATTTTTTTGCCAAGGTTTCACATTTTTCCTAGGCTTTCTTTCCTTCTTTGATACTTTCTTATCTCCTATCACTGCCCAGAAGCCATTCTTCCAGGAATGGAAGTGGGAAAGACAGAAAAAGTGTGGAGAATGGAACAAGCAGCCAGCCAGCCTTGCTGCATCAGAGTTGACAAAAAGTAACCTGAAGAGAAATGATACCCGTGAGGGCAACTTGGGTAAAAGAATAGAGAATCTTAATAAGAAAGATGATTTGGGGCCAGAGCCAACCTCTTGGGGGGCTTATAGAGAAATATTCAAAGGAAACCCTGTATGCAGTTATACATGCAGTTACCAGAAGCAAAGGGACACCTGAGGAAAGAACAGGAGTACACATTTGCTTGTAATCATAAATCCCTGAGTGCTTCCAGGTGGAGGAAAAAGCCATTTTCCTAGTAGCAACACTAACTGGATCTCACTTAAAACTGAAGCTGCACATAAGCCCTTTTCATCTGAAAAAGCAGATTTTTAGTTCAGTATGATTTTTCATGTGATTGGTAAGCTTTTTTAAGTGGAGAGGAAAAGTTAAATTCAGTGATCAATGTGATTCTGTTATTTTTTTCTTCTACTCACATAAGTACTGAACTGTAAAGGTTCCTCCTTCCCCTCAGTGATACAGTGGGATGAGGACTTTGTTAGCTAATGTGTATCTTTAAACCCGGCTGAAATTGTAACTCCTAAGTCCATGGCTTTCTTCATTCTTATCATGTCCTAGGAATGTGACCTCTGATAGTAAGATCAGTAACCTGAAGAACAGAATTGATACTTAGGGATCATTTTTAAATTTAATTACAATTCTTATACTTTATTTACTTCAGGAATGTGCTTGCCTGAGACCTATGATGGCTGAGGTTCTTAGGTACGTCTCATGTTTGAATGTAGACTTTTGATGCAATCTGGATAGATTAGGAAATATCTTCTCTAACATACTTATTAGGTCTGGTTGGCTATGTACAGCTGATTCAAGGCAGGCAAATTGCTTCTAAGAGACACAGTCCAGAAACAGTTCTGAAGCAAGCACTTCTTGACACTCAGTGTATTCTGGGTGTCTATGCTGCAGTAATGCAGCCCTGTCTTTCTGGGCAGTGTTATTCCTGCTGCATAATTAGCAACTAGTGAGATCACAGTCTGGAGAGATTCTGACATTACTGAGGCAAAGCAGGGAGGTTTCCTATTATCACATGTGGCTCGTCTCTGACAGCATTGCTGCTGAGCAGATTCATATCCTTGGGAGCTTCAATCCAAAGCCATAGGAGAAAGATTTGTATCTGGGGAATGGACCGTCTCAGACTTCCTAATGTGTGACAGCATGCTGACAACATTGTCTGCCATATCGATGTAACGAGAGTAGCTTGTCACGTCTTATGCTGTGTCTCCCTCACCCCCGCTGGTTTCTTTACAGAGGGCAAAGATTGTAAAGCTAAGTTCTCCTCACACAGAGAATGCTGATAGATCAGCTGAGTCCTATTTTATGGAACAGTATGAGATTGGGAAAGATTCTGCATTTTGAAACCAGTGCAGATTCTAATCTTCGGCTCCATTCTTTTGAACCAAATTTGACCTTTTTAGGCACCTGGTGAGCCACTTTATACTTGTGAAGAGCTGGATAAAAGGTTCCCTGGCTGCCAGTGTACTTGGAAATTGAGAGCCTAGAGCAGTATTTTCCAAAGTGTTTCCCGAGGATCACTTGCCCCTAAGATGCCCTGGGAGCTGAAGGGTTCCATAAGCGGGTGTGAAACACTGCATACCGTTTTCTGCCACGTTCAGTGCTCATTAGCATATTAAAAGCCTCTGAGAGATCCTCCCATAGCAGTTTTCTGAACTATTTTCACACAGCAGTCCTATTTCCATGTAAAAGCTATTAATATCCATGGAACTAGTTTATTTAATATATACACTTTGGGAAATGCTAGCTGTATTTTCACTAGGAAAAATAATTAGATCTAGTCTAGCTTTAGGTACAGCCTAATTCTGCCTTTGATCCCCATTCCCTCTGGCTGGCCCCTTGGAGAGCTCGCCTGTGGGATCAGAAGAGCAGCTACTCTTTTCCCTGGGCTAATGAAGCCTCAAGCCCAGCTGGCGTGGGACCAGAGGCCTTCACTCCACGGGGAAAGGTGCTGCTGCTACTCATCTCATTATTCTGAGAGTGACTGAGATTAGCGGGGCTGAGGGGAAACAAAGTAGGAGAATGTCGGCTGGATAAGTAGAGAAGTGATCTAGTCTCCAGACACCAGACATCACTGCTAGCTCAGGTACTTTCTTTCTCCATGTGGAGAACTCTGTGTGTACAGACTTGGAGGAGGCTGTCTTTGTACAGGAATGCTGATTCCTCTTTTCCCCTGGGCAGAATCCTAATGCATCTGGCTAGCTGGTGGTGAACAGGGCCATCTGAGCCAACGTGGTGGGCTCCCCAAAGGAACCCTTTGAAACCAATGGATGCGTTCACGGTCTCGGGTCTCAAGAGAAAGTTTGACGATGTGGATGTGGGCTCATCAGTTTCCAACTCAGACGATGAGATCTCTAGCAGTGACAGTGCTGACAGCTGCGACAGCCTCAATCCTCCGACAACTGCTAGCTTCACACGTGAGTGAGCTGTTCCCTCCTTGTCTACACCCACGTCCCCAGGCGTCAGAGCCACTGCGGCTCTTGAGACAGCCTCTCCTACGCAGTTTGGGGATTTGCCCTTAATCATAAACTTTCCCACTCAGTTCATCCACCTCGGGAAGACCTTATTGCTTTAAAGTCATAGACTTAAATCTGATTTATTCCAGCTGATTTTACTGATGCTCTGCTTTGTGGGTCCCCAGAATAAGTTGATTTAAATTATACAAGGAATTCAGGATTCTGTCCTTCCCTACCAGAGTCCTATAGAGTTCCATGAAATGATAAGTCTAGCAGGACCTAAATGCTTACTGCCTGGACAAACAGGCAACTCCAGCTCGCTTAATTGTTATGGCTCAAATAGTTTTTGGAAAGAACTTCTGATACTGTGTATTAGGGGTTCCCTGTGGGTCAGATCTAGCCTGCTGTAACGTCTCTTTGGAACCTGGCCACGTTCACTGTCTGTGTTACTTTTGTGCTGTGATGGCAGAGTCGTGTAGTTGAACAGAGACTCTTGGCCTGCAAAATCTAAAATATTTACTTTTAGCCCTTTGGAACTTGTTTACCATTCCCTGCTATCATGTTGTCAAATACAGTTTTGTAATGTCAGTAATAGTCTATGTCTGCACTGTCCAATATGGTAGCCTTATGTGACTTTTAGCACTTGAAATGTCATTAGTGTAACTGAGGGAATGAATTTTAAATTTTATTTCATTTTATTTATCATAGATTTAAATAGTCACATGTGGCTAACAGCTGTTACATTGAACTGTGAAGCTATATATTATTAACTTCTGAAAAGATTACCTAGAGCTCCTCTTCCCAGCTGATGTCTAAAGATAGATTTTGGGGTCATCTGTTTGGGTAACCCCAGTCTGGAGGCAGTAGTAAAGAGCTGCTGCTGCTGCTATTCAAGAGCCCTTCCAACTGTGCTTTATGATTTGAAAATTAGAGATGTTTGTAGGTAGAAGGGGCCCGTTGAGAGCCTCGATGGATAAGAAAGAATAAGGTCTCCAAACAGGCCATCTCCGGGTTAATAAAACCACTCTGCGTTTCATTCTCAGCTACTTCCATCCTGAAGCGGCAGAAGCAGCTCCGGAGGAAGAATGTACGCTTTGACCAGGTGACGGTGTACTACTTTGCCCGGCGTCAGGGTTTCACCAGTGTGCCCAGCCAGGGAGGTAGCTCTCTGGGCATGGCCCAGCGCCATAACTCTGTACGAAGCTACACACTCTGTGAGTTTGCGCAAGAGCAGGAGGTGAACCATCGGGAGATTCTTCGTGAGCACCTGAAAGAGGAGAAACTTCATGCCAAGAAGATGAAGGTACCTAATGAGCCTGGGCTGGCACTGCCTGTGTGCCAGGATAAAGCGGGAAACCATCTACGTCCACTGACTTTTTTTTTTTTTAATTTGACTGTTGTCCTTAGTGTGCAGAGATTTCAAATCTTTCTAACGAGAAGTCTCAGTATGGGATCCTTCTTGTCTCTGGTGGGATTCTGCCAGAGATATTAAAAGACTACCTAAAATTCCCTTGCTTCTCAACAATTATTTTTAAAGTTTAAAATGTGAATACTTGAAGTCTACCACTGCTATAACTTGGGGAAGCCTCAAGTTTCTGTTTCTTACCAATAGATTGTCTGTTGTCCTAATACACAAAACAGGTTCAGATCTTTTACATTCTCTGAAAGTCCCACCATCTCTATAACCCCCATCACCTCTAGGTGGTAGTCTTGTAGGTGTAAACACAGCATTACCAAAATGTTACTTTGATTTGTATAGTACAGGGTCTGCCATCTGATGCAGCACCAGCTCTTCATGTTAGGAAACAGGGCTGGAGGCGGCCCCATCGCCATGGCTCGTAGAGCTGCCCATTTGCTCTTAGTACTGTTTGGCACTCCACAGCCACCAGTTCACAGAAATATCCCCCAGAGTTTCTGACTCCAAACTTGGTGAACGCTGCATTAGGCCAGGCCAGGTTTCTTTGGGATCCAAAGCATGCTGACCCATATTAAAACAGGTGGCTGCATTATTTCTAAGGATTGTAGGTGAAACCAATGCGACTAGAATGGGGTAGGGTTGGAGAGCTGGTGGCAGAGGATGTAGGCTGTCTCGATCTCATTTCTTTCTCCTGTTGAAGCTCTGCATCTACTTTCCTCAGCCTACTCCTAAAGCCTGACACCTGTTTTACCAGCTAGGCTGACATTCAGGCTTCCGTTCCTTCTGAGGAATTCTATCACTGACCTTATCACCTTTGTGCTGCTCTAGCAACAGCTGGCAAGTAAACACTCATCACGTGAATGAAGGCTTACTTTTCTTTCTTTTCCTTAGAAGAAACCTCTCTCCATATGGAAGAGGAATGAGCTGTCAGAGCAGGCTACCACTCTGTTCTGTGGCTTCCCTCGTGACCGAGGTACAGGATTCCTACTTACGAGCAGGTTCTGGGAGCAGCAGCACTGGTGACATCTAGTACATCTTGCTCTGTCAATAGAAAACTTTATTTCTCCCTGCTTAGGTGCACATTGGACATTAGAATGTTTTCCTGTCATTAGCACTCTACAGGGGAGGCAGTAGGTTTCAGATCTGTATATTCTACATCTCCCATATGCCATCTAATTTTCTTTTGGACTGTCATCAAAAGAGAAAATGCTGCTGGAGCTCTGCAAGTTTCATTATCCATAACTTTTCTAATATTCTTACTTTCTTTTGTTTTATAACCTTTTATTCTTATGGAATTTATCATTATGAATCACATGAATTGAGAAACTAAAATTATTTTCAAAAGAACCACCAGTTGTCCCAGTACTGTCGATGACTAGAGATGCTTTCTCACTAATCTGAAATGCCACCTCTGTTATGACATGGTAAATTCTCACCAACATGGGTTTCCTTCTATTGCATTTCTAATTTTTCCTTTGAGGGATTAGTGGGAGGGTGATTAGGAGAAAGCCACCCCTGGCAAAATACACAGGAGTAACCCGAGGGGCTGTGGAAGGGCCTCTTACAGTTGGCCTGCCTGGTGCAGGTATAACCTATACGAGAAGTATAGGTTAGGCAACCCCAAAAGGGGGTTGCCCCACTTTATTTCTCTCATTTTTCTGCTAGCTCCCCCAAACAAACAAACAAACAAAAAACCAAAAACAGGTGTGTACTTCTTACCCAGGTGTGTTGCATCACATCTCCCCTAGGAGTTGTTGTTCCTGTACCAGCATTACTCTGGCCGTCTGATGAAATAAGCTGAACCCTCCGGCAGCTTAGCTTACACCTGCTAGTTGCTTCCAGAGCCCCAGAGGTTACTAACACAGCTTCATTTTCTTTACTTGAATTCTCCAGTGAGTTTGCAAAACCCATTCAGCCACAGATTGTCTTCAACTGTTCTTCTACTGTGATTCCCTTTCCTGACTCTGTTCTTTTTAGGGCAGAGGACCCAGATTTCTTCCTGTAAATGGTATACTCGGTGTGATGTATACCATCCTAACTAACATAATACCTTTTTTTGATGTTAAAAAAATGCACTAGAAAGGAGAATACAGTTAAGTTGGAATTGAGAACTTCCTTGGATAGCTGTTACTAATTGCCTCAGTTTTTCCTCCTCAATAAAGTGAAGCCTTATTTGTTCCTAAATAACTGTTTGCACTGTGCGGACTCAGATTCACTGACACAAAGACCTGGTGGCCTTGAACAACACTTTAAAGCACTTCTCTTCTAAGAAAGGTGGTTTTGGGTCCTTTTGGCAAATCAAAGGGTGTTTTGCAAGGTTATTTATATATCCAAGGAACATCTAGCTATTGATATGCCTTTCTCCCTCCTTCCTATTTGTGGGGAAAATTATGTAGGAGATAAGCTGACCTGGGCTTTCGAAACTTTGATCTGGAAAAGTGAAGTCCCATGTTCTGATAAGATGGTGGTAGAACTGCGTGAGGTTCCCTTTCAACTTGCTCTAGGTTTATCTTCCTGACCTAAACTGTTCAGTATGGTAGCCACTGGCCACATGGGGCTATTTTTACTTCATGAAAATAATTCAGTTCCTCACTTGCTCTTGCCACATTTACATGCTCAGTGGTCTCGTGTGCTGGTGGCTCCACAGGTCCTTCCATCACAGCCTCAAGCTCAGGTAGGTGAGGCTACCTCAGCTGTTCGCTCTGAGGAGCCCTGTGCCGCCACAGCCCGTGAAGCTAACCTTTCATGTCTCTTGGCAGCTCACCAAAAACGGGACAGTGGAGTCCGTGGAGGCCGATGGCCTGACACTGGATGATGTTTCAGATGAAGACATTGACGTGGAAAATGTGGAAGTGGATGATTACTTCTTCCTGCAGCCTCTGCCCACCAAACGGCGACGGGCCCTGCTGAGGGCGTCTGGGGTGCACCGCATTGATGCTGAAGAGAAGCAAGAACTGCGAGCCATCCGCCTCTCCCGGGAAGAGTGTGGCTGTGACTGTCGACTGTACTGCGACCCAGAAGCATGTGCCTGTAGCCAGGCAGGGATTAAATGCCAGGTCGGTCCACACTGTCCTGAGATGGGAGGTTAGTGGAGATGGGAGGATGCCTTCCATGGGTGGATTCCCCATGACTGAATCCTCCCCAGTTTACAGCCCTCCTTTAGCCAAGAAAACAAGAATGACAGGATTTGTAGGCTGTGTTTCACACCTCAGAGGGATAAGAAATAGCAGTCAGCAAACAGAGGAATGGGAGTTAGTAAGTTTAACATTTCGTAGCTGCTCCTTAAATACCATTACCTTGAGATAAAAGGAAATAAAGAAATGAGAGAGGCCTTTAGGTTTATCTTGCAAATAGTCATTTGCAAGTACCTTCACTCCAGTTTTGTGAAAGTCAAAATACTTCTGGGATTCCATAGTTCAGAATGAGACCTGGCAGCGCTTGAATCCACACATCTTGAAAGACAGAAAGCCTCATCCCCTGGCTGTTCTGACAAGGGATAGTTGTAAGAGACGTCACAAGTGAACATAGCAGAACCAGCCCAGGGAATGAACTTTATCTGGAATTTTGTATGCTCAGGATGTAATGCTAAGTGTTTGTGGTTGAAGTTATCCTGACTAATCTTTTCTGTCTAAATTTTAGGTTAGTAACAAATAGCTCGATCAGATCTGGCCAAATAATTGTTTTTCAGGTTGAAGTCCCATAATGAATCAGTCTGTTATACACAAACCTAAGAACAATCTGTGCTTTAGACTGTTCCTAAGAACCGGAATGGAGACTTCCATAAGTTGTCATCATAGGAAAAAATTGTATATTTGTACATATTAATTGGTTGCTTGTGTTTTTAATGTCAGTTTTCATTTTTGGGATGTATGGCTTTTCTTCCCCTTTGGGGAACCAGAAGAGAAATGAGGGTGAAAATGTCCTTTCCAGAGATTCCCTGGTTGTACCTTGGTAACTGCTTCAGAACAAACTGGTCAACGTCGGGGAAAGATGAAGCAAATAGTGAAAAGCTGGCTGTTGCTTTGAACCTCCATTTTAGTTTGCTCAGAATCCATTACTTTGATCTAGCTGGATCTTTTACTCTCTCCCCTGCCTGTCATTGCAGAAGGCAGTAGGCTTGGACCCTAGCTTTTTGTTTTCCCGATAAACCTGGCAAATTCTTCAGTCTCTGAAGCACAGAGGTATTTCTAAACTTTTTCTGGAAGGACTCTTTGACGTGATTTGTACCCATTTTTTTGTTGAGTAAACACTGCCCTAGAGACATAAATGACTTCCCGGAAGTTACACTAATCCATGGCTCTGCTGGGACTGGAATACAAGTGGTCTGATAACTACTGTCTAGCACCTCTTAGCTTATACTGCATGCTTTGTTTTGGATTGTTTCTCTTGTAAAAGCTCAGTCCCAACTTCTTGTGTTTGTCGGCAACTAAGTCTCCTAGCTGCAGTGTTAAATCTGTTGGTCTCATCGTGACCCTGTCTCTCCCCTCATCAGGTGGATCGCATGTCCTTTCCATGTGGCTGCTCCCGGGATGGCTGTGGGAACATGGCTGGACGCATTGAATTCAACCCAATCCGGGTCCGGACTCATTACCTCCACACCATCATGAAGCTGGAGCTGGAGAGCAAGCGGCAGGTGAGCCGCCTGCCAGCCCCCGATGAGGAGCCCTCGCCTGCCGCCAGTTGCAGCCTGTCAGGAGCACAAGGCTCTGAGACGCAGGACTTCCAGGAGTTCATTGCTGAGAACGAGACAGCCGTGATGCACCTGCAGAGTGCAGAGGAACTAGAGCGGCTTAAAGCAGAGGAAGATTCCAGTGGCTCTAGTGCCAGCATGGACTCCAGCATCGAGAGCCTAGGGGTGTGCATCCTGGAGGAGCCCCTGGCCGTTCCAGAAGAGCTATGCCCAGGCCTTACAGCCCCCATTCTCATCCAGGCTCAGCTGCCCCCAGGCTCCTCTGTCCTGTGTTTTGCTGAGAACTCGGACCATGCAACTGCTTCAGCAGTGAACAACCCCTCCTATTTGAACAGTGGGCCCCTGGTCTATTATCAGGTGGAGCAGAGGTCAGTTTTGGGGGTGAAAGGAGAGTCTAGTACAGAAGAGGTCCCATCCTCTTTCCCCAAGGAGAAGGATCTGAATGTCTTCTCTCTCCCAGTTACCTCACTGGTGGCTTGTAGCCCCACAGACCCAGCTGCCCTCTGTAAATCAGAGGTTGGGAAAACATCCACTCTAGAAGCGCTAGTGCCCGAAGATTGTAACCCCGAGGAGCCTGAGAGTGAAGACTTCTGCCCCTCTTGGACCCCCTCAAACCTTCCCTTCTGCACGGACAGTGAAGAGGGCTGTGTGGTAGAGAAGACCTCACAGCAGAGTGAGGACCGGCCCTCCGAAGATTCTTCCCTCGAACTCCCTCTGGCAGTGTGAAGTGGGGTTGGAGATTCTGCCTCTTATCCACTCTCTATTTATTCCCTTATTTTATCTAACACTATTTCAAAACAGAACTTAGAAGCACCTGCTGCTCCCATGTTATTTTATTGGGGTCTTTGGTGTGGGAAAGGATTGTTTATACAAGTTATTTTTAAAAGGGAAACAGAACCAAGGAGACCAGTCCCAACTTGATCTGGAGATAGTCTGCGGGCAGAAAAGGCTGCATAGTGCCGATACTGAGCTTTCTGGGCCATTGGAACAAAGAACTAGAATCTCATAGAGGAGCTGGGTAATTCAAGCAGTTATTTTGTATGTAGGGACCAGAACAGAATCAGTGAGTAGCACGGCTGAACTCTTCTCCTGAGCTCCAGAGGTACATGCTTACTTTTCTTAGTGGTTATGCTGATACCCCATTTTGATGTATCATACATTTGATGTATCAGGTGGAGATGTCACCTGATCAGATCTAGAGAGGAGAGTAGAAGAGCCTCTGCTGCTGTACAGAAACCTCCAGGATTTAAAACATTTTACCTGCTTTCCTCTGGCCACCCTATCTGGTAAATAAGTTAAGACATGTTTGGTGTTCTTTTCCCCACAATGGGGATTCCTGGTCTGTAACTTGAATTGTACTTTTCACATGTTCTAGGTACTAGACTGAAACATGTCTATTTGTCTTTTTTTTTTTTTCTTCCTCCTCCATTTTCCTTTGAAGAAAAGGAGCTAAATTACTGGGGATGTGGTTTAAAGAGCACAAGTCAGCTGTGTGTGTCCACACGAGCTGTCAGGTAGCTTTAGGTGAGCGCTCACAGATCCCTCAGAGGCATATGTGGAGCATTAACCACATCCAGAAGAGGCAGCAGGGACAGGCTGCTGTCTGGGAAGATGACTTAACTTGCTCCAGGCTTGCTTTCTCACCTAGGTCATTTTTCCCCCTCTTTGGGAGATTTGAGCTTTAATGGAATGTAAGATGTGGCAACCTAAGGTCATCAGTTAGTTTTTGTCTTTTTTTTTTCTCTGTGTCTATTCTCATCCTTGTTGGATATACCAGATTTGAGAGTTCTTATTGCTACTCCAGTTTACCCTTCAAATTGCAAATGTTTATTGGACCATTTTGCTGATACATAAAGTTTGGAAAGCAAACCAATTCTTAGATGAGATGTACAAATCCGTGTTCCAAAGAATTGAGTTCTCACTCTGACCTTTGAGGATTTATAGATTGGGACTCAAATTCAATTCTTACCTCTGTAGGGGGCATGTGGTTCCTATTTCTCTTATGTCCAACTCATGTTCCGGGATCTACTCCAATTTGCACCACTGGATTCTTTATTAGTAAAGTTATCTTTGACTGTTTTGAAATGGAGGCAGCCATTTCAAACACTATTCTTTAGTGTTCACTATTCCTTCACAGTGCTTCACTTCTGGTGTGGTTAATTTATCAGGAAAGAACAAAGTGAAACACTTTTGGGGGTGGGGGAGATAATGATTCCTACTTAACCTTGCTCATAAAGCCTGTCTTTATGGATGTTAAGACTGTCTCAAAGCAGCCTTCATGTGTCCCAGCAGTGTTTCACCTCTAGAATGTATAAACTGAGCCTGAAAGGTCTCAGACTTAACACAGATACATATTTTAGCCCATTCTGTCTCTCGTGTCCATTCCTATTTTTGCTTGGTTTTACATTTGGAGCAGAGTTTTTAATTAAGGTCCTTAGCTTTCCCCACCCCCTAACCTCATAAATCAGAGTTGAGAGTCTCAAGTACCTGTGTTCTGTGTTCTATAGATGCTATCCCAAACTGAGCTACACTTCCCCATCTTAAGACTGGTACCCTCAAATATAAGACTGGGAACTTGACTCCACAGAGACAAGAATCTTTCTGAAAGTCTGCGTTGGAAGGGGAGGGTCAGCTCTATGCATTCCCTCCTAGGCAGGCTCCAACCTAAGCTGAGAGATAGATTCCAGCAGGTCAATAAGCGACATTAGCTTATGGGATCAAACAAAAAATTTGAATCTGATTATTAAACTCATTGCCAAGCCCAACATGTTTTTCTGAAAACTAGTTTCTTAGCCTAAGTCCAGTCCTTCATTGCCTGCAATTCTGACTCACTGACCCCAAGCTTTAAAATGCTGAATAGTAACATTTAGCATTAATTGTCTTGTCAAGCACAGGCCTTTCTACAACCTAGTCCATCTCATTTCTGGTGCTACCTGAGTTGGACAGAACAGTAGCTCATGGTTGCTGGGAAAGCTAGCCTCTGCTCACAGAAGCAGATAGCTTCAGTCCCACCCTATAGACCTAGATAAAAGAAATGACTTATTACTGCAACTCATTTTCCAGTCTCCTTTCTCACATACTGTACACAGGTAGTATTTTCAGTGTGAATCCAAAGCTTGTCTGGTCTCTGAAAACAATTTTTGTTTTCCTTTTAGGTCCTTACATTGTGATAATGCTGTATTTAAAGAGAATATTTAAATGTAATAATAAAGAAATATTCAAAGGAATGTATATTATGCTTTATATTGGCAGGTTGCAATACTGTTACTTACGAAGAGAAAGGCTGCTCCTCCAGCATTATATGTAAAACTAATTAGGTCAGTTAGGGATTAATGGGAAACAGGAATGTTTCGTGGTAAGAAAACAGAACATTCTGTTGAGAGCATCAAGAGCTTGACTTGATCATATATATGACCTTAGCACCTCCTCAGCTGAAGCAGGCCTGGGTCCTGCTCTCTTCTTCTCAGTCTACAGTCCCTGCTCGGGCACCATTTTATAATCCATTAATTTATAGATAAAAAATTCTTCCTTCATAGATACCATCTTAAAATCCAGCAAGAGGATCAACTTTGAATCACATACTTATAACTTCCATCCCATCAGAAGACTACTTCAGAGTTCTCTCCCCATTAGTAAGGTTATGTCAGCCTCATAAAGAAGCCTTAGCAAAATGATTATAGAATATAAGTAATTTCCAGTAACTGGTTTCAAGCAGTCTTTACTTGGGATTAAAAACAGTGCTTCATGCATTTACAATAAGTTACTACAGGTCACAGATGTACACATATACAAACACCCAATTTACTCTCTTGAAGCAGACCTCTCATGGTCTCCCAGCTGGGCAGTAGTTAGTACCTTACAGGTTCCGCCCAGGGCTTAAAGAAGGCAGTCACTGTCAGTTACAGTTGTATTGCTGCAACACAGTGAGGGTAGCAAAGAGTTCAAAATCCTGT
Organism: Galemys pyrenaicus; assembly: GCA_019455555.1. NCBI lineage: Eukaryota > Metazoa > Chordata > Mammalia > Eulipotyphla > Talpidae > Galemys > Galemys pyrenaicus. The sequence goes on from JAGFMF010011958.1 coordinate 886,071, forward strand.
ACCACAGCCTAGAAATTAAGACAAGGGGATGTGAAGGCCATAAGTACTGGAAAGGAGTCAAGAAGCAACTGGAGTTTTTATCTGCTAGATGTTAACACAGTTGAGGGGGAGGGGCAAAAAGTTTTGTAAAGATTTGAAAAGGAAAGAGTGTGGTTAGTCCAAGGAGGGGACAAAAAACAAAAACACTGTATTTGGTCATGTCAAAGGATCGGGAAGAACTGACATTCATGCATGGATTAAATGACCCAGTTTAGTGCTCTTCCCCACACCAGCCAGAAACTGTCTTTAACAAAAATACAGCTGTAAAGAATATGGCAGTGGATGAGTCCTAACCAAATGAGGATTCCCACCTGGGGCAGAAGCTCACTTCCTGGGACCTGAACTTAAAACATCACCGTCAAAGCCCAGCAGAAGTTGTTGCCCGTTCCAGCTAGTTCTGAGGGAGCTGGGGTGACACCTTACTTGGGCCACCCCAGGTAAGAGGGTTTGTTTCCGTTCCAGCTTCCACACTGTGAAGACTGACACTGCTGCTCTGCCTTCCACACACCTGACAGTACACACAGACTCTGCTGGCAAGTGCTGTTTGGTCCCATGCTGCTGTACTATGTGACTGCAGGACGATGTCATCTGCTCCACGTTCACTCAGCGCCTGGACCCGAGGTAGTTGGTGGAAAGCAGGACCACGTTGTGCAGCAGGAGGGACAGCTCTGCTTCTGAAGACACCATCAGCATTAATGTTTTGACCAGGGAACAGTTTGCGTTCTAACTGCCTTGGTAAACGGGGCTTGACACCAGAGGCCGGAAGCCAGTGCAATGTATGACATTAGAGGCTAGTGTCCCGTCGACCCTGCTCTGTTCCAGCCCCAGCACATGTGCTTTCCTTTCCTTCCATGATATACATCTACTCATCCACCTCCTTGATTCTCATGTGGATGGCAGGAGAAAATTCAGAGATGGTAATGATAGTTTAAATACCATTGTCTCCCTTGGGATTCTTCTGGCAGAAGTTGGTGCTCTTGGGACATTTCTCAGCTCCAAGGAGATTAGTAAGGTTACCCTGATACTCAAATGCTCAGAAAACATCAAGGGCTAGCCAACCAAGTTCTCCAGGAGATCCAAAGGAATAGTGCTCATTCACAAGTACTTTTTTTTATTTAGTCAAATGAGCGTTTCTGATCTGAATTGGAATGCCTTTAGGCTAGTGCTTCTCAACTGGGACAATTCTGTTCCCACCTTCCCCATGGACATGGGGCAATGTCTGGAGACATTTTTGGTGTTAGAAAGGGTTGCCACTGACATCTAGATGGTAGAGACCAGGGATATTGCTAAGTATCCCATGATGCACAGAGCATCAACAATGCTGGGGTGGAGAAACTGCTTCACTCACTCTCCTGCTTCCACAATCACCACTACTCCATCTTGTCTTACACAGTCTACTTCCATACCTGCCTAACCACTGCAATCAACTCCAAAATAGTCTTATAATAACTTACAATAATGACTTGGGTTTAGGTGGCTTAACTGTAGGAATCTGTCTTACCTTTCAAGCTACAGGAAATTTGCAGCCATTCTCCCAGCCAGGTTCGACACCGCTCTTCAGCAACATGGGTGGAATTCAGGCCACGAAGATAACAAGCCTATGTGCTCAGAAGAGACATGGCCTTTAATAGTCAAAGTGAGTATTCCAATGAATGAAAACCCACAAGGAATCCAAACCCTAATGTAAGTCACAGCTCATCCCTCAAGCAACCTTTCACCATCATAATTTGAACTATGACTGACAAGAAGAAAGTAAAGAGCCCTGGATGATCTAAAACAACTGGTCTAAAGTGTATCCTTGGGTTATTTGAAGGGCAAGTTGAAAGGAAACATAAGTCAAATTATTACGGACAGCTCCTCCCCACTACCGAAGTTCACTAAGGAAAAAACAGCAGGCTCCATTCTGCAGTGAGAGGACACAGAGGTTGGGGGTTCTATAACGAGCACCACACGTTGTTCTCTCTAAGCTCCTGGGCCCCTGTGGGCTCAAAGGTCCACCAACGCTTACCGCTTTCACTTCCTGGGCAGTCAACTGGCCAATCCCCAGTTTTGCCAAAGCCTTGTCCAGCTGGTGAATCACAGTGGTGTGAGTCTTTAAACGGTGTCGCAACAAGAGAGGAGGCAGATGAGGTGTGAGCAGCATGGCTCGACTCAAGGCTTTCTGGGACACAATAATATAGAGGAAAATCAGCAAGCAAAGACCTGAGGCAGATAGGGCTGTCGAGAAAGAAAGTCAGTGCTCACCATCTGCAAAGTCTCCAGTTGCATCATGCCCAGAGGATGGTTTGAGAAACACTGTCTCAGAGCCAGGATGTCATGGATTGCTGGGTGGGTGCCACGCTGAATCTGGGGGGAAGTAAAAGAGAAGCAGATGTTAGGAGGCTGCTGCTAGCCATCTTACATCGTTTTAGTGCAAACTGGATTACCGGTTTGCGGGAAGGGTTAATGGAGTTACCTTGGAGCACAGCTCCTTCATATGCCACTGGAGTCCTGCATCAGAGATGAGAGGGACAACCCTTTCTAAATATTTTAGGATGTCTGTGTGGGACTGCTTCCGGAGACCATGATAGATATCTAAGAAATCAATTTGTTGCTTTGGGGTCCAGAAATATTGGGCCAGTAGTTGCCTAGGAAACAGGTACCTGAAAGAAAAAGAATCACAGAGTCACTTACTGAAACTGGCACCTTTCAAAGTGAACTGAGAAAGCACTGACAGACATGAAGAGTAGACTAGACACTTCCCTACCTCAGCTTTCCTTTTTGTAACTGAGTCTCAGATCAAGGCTTCAACATACTTATATCAAGCAACATGACTGAGGTTATGAGGAAGGAAGAAGTAGAGTGATGGCTCTGCACAATGCAATCTAATAAGTTTGAACTAAAGTGTGAAGGACACATTTTGGACAGTTGCCAACAGAGTTGACCGCTGTGTATTGTGATGTGGTGACAAACCACTGCACGGTCCTTGAGTGCATATAAAAGGGAAATGGCAAATCTGTTTTTCAGTTCATTTGTACCAAATCTGATAATTGACTGTAAAACATGGTCACAAATCTCTGGAACTTGTCTTACGAAGAAGTGAGATCTATGTTCCCATTTAAAACTCTGGGTGAGCAGCTCTCCTGCATGCCTGGGACTCTACGGGTATATCTTGCCACAAACCTGTCTCTTTCAGGGGCAGCCCTTTCTGCACACTTGTTCCTATGCAAGTGTCCTTTAATTTCCCTTCCTTTTAAAATAATAAACCTGCCCTTTTGGATATAAAAAGTAAAAATATGGGTGGCAGATTCAACCAACAGAATATAAAGGAGTGCAACTTTGTAACCTCAAATGTTAGGCTACAAAAGGCCACACAGGTTCTTATTTGCTGGAATACTCAACTCTGGTAGGTAGGCTATGTATAAAGTCCCTCTACCCTGAAGCCAACCTATTAAAAATCCACATGGAGACATTTTGGTTGACAGTTGTCTTCCAGTCACTCCTGTGAGATACCAGATGTAAGTGTAACTTTTTTTTAAGATTTTTTTATTTATGCATACAAGCACTGGGGTACAGGCCAGAAGTGTGGGGGTAAGGGTGTGAGAGGATTCACCAGACAGCGGGGAGCAGAACAGGCAGATCAACAGAAGTACACTGCTAAGGGGAGCAGCGGGCACAACAGGAGAGGTCTGCCGCGCCATGTGGGTCCCCCCTCCCCCCGGGCCAGCAGCAGGGATCGAACGCGTGCTGCAGTGGCTGCGGTTTGCTTCATAGTGCATTGCTTAACCCACTGCACCACCAGGGAGGCCCTGTAAGTGTGACTTTAGACCCTCCCAGAATAGTCCATTACCAGATAATCACTGAGGACTCTCCTTCAATCAGGTAAGAGAAAAATCAATCACTCACCTGCGCTCTCCTCAAATCCCACAAAATCATGAAAATGGTGCTGACTTTAATATATTAAAGCAAGCTTCAGCTTAGAGGTTGTTACACAGCAATAGCTAACTGGAACATGTAAGGTCAGTTTAAAAGTGTCACCTTTGGATGTAAAGTCATAAAGGCTTATGTGCCCAAATAAATACATTTTTTCCTGAAGAAAAAAAATATGTTCAAAATGTGTCCTACTGTCTGAGAGTAAGTACTGCCTCTAGGGATAATGGAAGAGGTCGTCTTTATCACACATGGGGAGCAAAGAAACAGGGAGAGACTAGGTTACCTATATTTACAGCTATCCAAGTAACTATCCTGGGTGTCACTGAGTGGCTTTGATGAACCTGGGGGAGGATTTAAGTAGGAAGTTTAATAACTTCTGCCTAGCTTTTGAATGGAAAGTTTTTCTCAGTATAATGTTAATATATGAACAACCTATATGTCTTTGATATGATAGGATACAGAAGTTTGTACTCACATTAGCAAGAAGACCAGGTAGTTGGCAAAGGGTGGGATGGAAATAATACCTAGGAAAAGACACTTTGTGATGTCTCGTTGAAACTAAACAGAAATAAACAAAGATAGTTTTAACCCAGGTAAGTTCTTAACACATGGACAGTACTTCCATCCCACTGTACAGTAAATTCTATTACAGCCCAGAGAGGATCCAAGTTATTTCTTCTGACCTCTCAATACTAAGTTCTTTGAGACGAGCAGCCCAAACTTACTCATTTTATGTCCCAAACAATGTCTAGCACAGGGCCTCACACATACCAAGTTCCTCCACAGGTTCCTGCTAATCTGCAGAATGGGTCCTAAACTCTTACCTTAGCTTCAAAGCTACCCATCAGTCACCACCAAATACTACTCTCCTGCTACCCACTGGGTCCTGAGGGTGTTTATAGATTCAGAAACAAGTTAGATTTTAGTGTTACTCAAAATGTGTGCCAGGAGGTCTATGGAGAACTCTGCAATGGAGGACTCTGAGTGAACCCAATTCTGACAAATAGTCTTAAGTTCTCATTATTTCACTGCTTTCATCTCACACAAAGGGCAACAGCTTCATGAGTGGAGAACAAGAAAGGAAAGAACAAACTTGAAAACTTGGTTAACTTTAATTACCTCACCGTGAATTTCTGATATCTGTCCCTGGCCCATACCTGTCTCAAATGCTCCATCTCCCGGTATGAAAGTTGATGAAACTTTATATTGTGCTTCCACATATTTGCCTTTATTCTTCTAGCTTTTTTGGCATCAGCCCATAACATCTGCAATCCTGCCTCATTAAAGTAGAGGACACAGTGTGCTGTTATCCCAGTTTGAATCTTCCTACTCCATGTTCTCTCTCTTTCTCTCTCTCTCTCACACACACACATACACACACACGCACACATCCCTCCCCAGCACTAATCTAAAGTTTTAAACTAGGTGACTGGAAACTCTTCTGAGAATAACCTGTATCTCTTTTCTCATGGCTTTCTCCCCAGTACATCACCCTTCATCCAATCAAGTCGGCCTTCTGAAATCTACTGTGGATGGTCTCCTCTCCTAGATCATTACTCACTCTCCTTTTAAAATGAATAGTCAACACTCCCTAACCTCAGGAAGTCTTGTTCAATTAACAAAATGCATTCCTCAACCAGATACTAACTTACATTATTTCTAGAATACTTCTATAATTATTGTAACTCATTATATTTGTATGACTGCAGTTTTATGATAACCCTTACATTTAACCAGGGCTTTCATATTTTGCAAATATGAAACATTTTTTATATATTTACCACTGAGATGATATGAAGTCTTTGAAGGCTTCAGAGTAATACAGAAGAAGGGAAGTGTGTGGCTGGCAGCCATGCTATTACAATTGTTAATGTCAGTTCAATACAAGGAACTCCATTATACCATTCTCTCTAATTCTGTGTATATTTAAAATTCTCCACAATACAAAGCTAAAAGACAAACTAACCAAAAAAAAAAAAAGACAAACTAACCAAGATACTTTAAGACCCTTTCTCATTTGATCCTCCTTATAAGCAAACAAAGCAGAAATTTGTATCTCTACTTTATACATAAGGATCAGCAATTTTGCAAGCCCATGGGCTGGTAATAACTATGACATAACGGGAGTTATACTCAAAGCACAGAATATAACAATAGTTATAACTACAATAATTGACTCATAAATCAGGCCCTAAGGACATGTATTAATTTATTTAACCTTCACAAACAGATGGTCAATAGGTAGATTCCTATTTCTATCTCCATTTAACAGATGAAAAACCAAGGGACACAGAGTTCAAGTAACTTGTCCAGTCATAGTCAGTGACATGTCTGGCTCCATAGTGGACACTATACCATCTCCTAGTAACCAGCAGATATGTGATATGAGCCCAAACATTCAAATACCAAGTATATGTAGTGCTATTTCCAAACACTACCTAGGGTAGATCTGTGATAAGAGTTAACCCACCTTTTCCTATGGGTCAACTCAACTAGTACCCAGCAGAGTACTGTGCAGCCATAGACCTGCCCTGGTTCCTGAAAAAGACTGTCTACCATAGTCAGGTGTATGATTATGAAAAGTGCAAAAATGCCTCTATAATTCCTGAATGTTATTGTAAATTGATTCTCCTAACACCTCTCCCAAAACATACTTGCGATGTGGGAACTTGTAAGAATTCGTTTAATACTCAAGCACTCAAGAAACAGAACATCCAAAGTCACCGCCCCAAACCTGCAAACCTTCTAACTCTCTGACATTGCCCAAGACTGATTCAAGGGATTCCTATTTTACTTTGGTTTTTACCTTTCATGAAGGTTGTGTACAGTACATAGAAGCGGGGGAAATTGTGGCTCAAAAATTGATGGTATTTCCCATTTATCGCTTTTGTCTTGGTCACCACGTAAGAGATCAAGTTCTTCACATCTGCTTTTGGAGAAAGGTGAAGCTGTGAAGACCTACAAGGAAGATCAAAGAGACTATCTGGGAATCAGTCCTGCAAGCCTTAAAGACAAGGCTCCTAAATATAAAACCAACCTCTGACAGTGTATGCTAAGACCTCAAACTTCTGAGATCCAAGGAAGATCTTGGACCAAGGAGTAAAAAACCAACAAAACTGAGAAAAAGAGGTCAGACAAAACGGAGATCAGGCAGGAAGGCATGCCAGGCAGTGGTAGGAATCTGCAGAGGCCAGACACCAGAGAGGCTAAGGACAGAGAGGTGGGATCAAGAGAAGCAGCAGGTAAAACCTGAGACAAACGGGGAGGCTGACAGGTGAACGCTGGATACGCGGGAAATTCAACGTGGGACACTGGGAATTGAGAGGGTCGGGAAACCAGGTCACCGGCGGGGATCCGCGAGCCATTTCAGAGTAAAATAAAAATCCCGAGGCCAAGGCGTGGAACCCTGGAAATCAAGACACCGCGTGCAGGCAAGAAAAAGAAGAGGCAGCAGCGTGCGGGCAAAGCAGACGCTGGAAGGGACCGAAAGTCAAACACGCTTTTCTCTCTCCAGGTCCCTCACCGAGGGGCTCCCCAGGCCAGGCCACCGCGGATTAGCTGTAGCCTGCGGGTGACATAAGGTCCACGGGTGACCGCCGAGCCCCACACAGCAGCCGGGGCCCAGCACGCCCTGGACAGCGCCATCTTCACGGCGAGGGAGTGGACGGCAGACGAGGTTGGCTTCCGGGCCAAGGGCCCGGGTCGTGCTAGGGCGCATGCGCCTTCCCTGGGCGCTGATTGGTGTCCATAGATCGCTCGCCTCGCGCTCTCCGGGCCAGGAGCGGCCGCCGGCACTCAGTGCGGAAGGAGGACCAGGATTGGGCGCAGCCGGGCCTTCCTACTTCAGAGGCTCCGGAAAGGGGCTCTTCCCGAGGGAGCGAGGACATCCGCCAGGGCCAGCGACTGCGAATGTGAGGACGTCCTCTCCTTGAGCGCCTAGTGACCGCTCGCGATCCCCCAGGGCTTTCGGGTTTGCTGTCGCCGCCCTTGCCCTCTGTCCTTCCCGGGCTTCGGGGCACTCGCAGTGTCGTTGTCGCGGCCATGTAGCGCCTGCGCCCACAGCGCCTCCTGGGGGCTGGGCGGGCCCGCCGCGCCCTCTGGTGGTGGCGACCTGCCTGGTCTGGGACCCCGTAGTCACCGTCCTGGGTGGAAGAAGTGGGAGAGGACCCTGCGCGAAGCAAGCTGCTGCTGGCTCTTTCCTTTTGTGGCTTTCCCCAAACCGGGCTCGTAGGGACATGTTCCTTAGGTGCCTCCTGAGGACCAAGCTGGGTCTCAGTTTAAAAATGGGACTTTTCTGAGAGTTGATTCTGTAACAGGGTGGTCCCCAGGAAAGGGGGAAGTTCCAGAATCCCAGTTCCGCCCTAAGTGAGTAAAGCTGAGCAGGGATAAGAAAATGTTAGAGAGAGGACAGGAAGACAGAAGGAAGAGAAAAAGAAGGAAGCAGGATGGAGAGCAGCAAGGAGGCCTGGAGGAGGCACGTGGAGCAGAGGGACATGTGAAGAAACTGCGTTTGCTTTTTAGTCTTAAACTAGTTAAAACAAATATAAGTGAGAGACCCGTGGGGAGCTTAATAATGGCAGCCTTCATCTTAATTTTAATCTTGCTCTTTTCCTCCCAGATTTGTCTGACTCTTTTCAAACCCTTTTCTATGGGTCTCCACTGAAAGGTCCTTCCGACTTGTGGCAGGCTTTTGGGCCTTCCTTTGGTCCAATCCTATTTGGCTGAACTTTTACCCTCAAGGAGATGGCTAACTTTAAATGCTTAGTAACTATATTCTTTGTCCTTTCTATATTGTACCCTAATTATATTAAAGTTCCTTTCCATTAAAGGTCTTATATATTTGTCTTAATGTGGCAGATAGCAAAACCCATTTAAAAAGAGCAAGTTTGGAAGTTCTAAGGTGCCCCTCTCCCTGCCCTGTAATAATTCCTTTCCAGAGTAGCACCCACTAAAGGAACACACATGTTCTCCCATACCCTGTATATGTTATTTACAGCACTTACCGCTCCATCGCTTGTACACTTCTTTCCTTGTCTGGCCGGTGCCCGGAACTTGACTGAGAGCAAGCACTGTTTTGCCTTTTTGACGACTGCATGCTACCCCCCAACACTGGGTGCTGTGACTGCCCATTGAGGTGCTCTATATGCAATTTTTTTTTTTTGCATTTCCTGCTTTAGTTTATTATTTTTTCTTTTTTTATTAACATTTTTAAAATTTATATATATTTGACATCGATTGTAATCCCCATGTATTCCCCATCTATATGCAATTTTAATAAATGGATTAATATCTCAAACTGGGAAGGACTCCCAGAAGTGGTACTGAGCTGCCTCCAGGAGCTACCAGTCCTCTTAAAGTTACACATGAATATTTCATCTGTGAAAGGTACTAGGAATAGCTACCCATTTGGAAACAAGGATCTAGGTAAAGATTAGAGTCAGCATTTTCTCTAGTTTCCCTTGAACATGTCACTTTAATATTTTTATGTCCTCTTTACTAGTTCATGTTTTTTTTTTTTTAATATTTATTTATTTATGCATACAAGCACTGGGGTACAGGCCAGAGGTGCGGGGGGGTAAGAGGATTCACCATAGACAGAGCAGGGAGCAGAACAGGCAGATCAACAGAAGTACACTGCTGAGGGCAGCAGCAGGCACAGCAGGAGAGGTCTGCTGTACCATGTGGGTCCCCTCCCTGGCCGGCAACAGGGATCGAACTCGTGCTGTAGTGGCTGAGGTCTGCTTCATAGTGTGTTGCTTAACCCACTGCGCCACCAGGGAGGCCCCTAGTTCATGTTTTTTAAGAGTTCTTTGATGACTCAAAAAGAAAACGATCATCAAAGCATCAACAATCTGTGTAATGCTTTATGAGTCACTGAACTTTATACTAGCATAGATTGTTTAGGATTATACCACTCGTAGTAAGAGGAAAAGTTCTGTAGGTGGGTGGGTCTCTACAAGGTTAGGTAGATGGCATGGACAGAGAAAATTGACTAAAACATGATCTCTCCTTAGCAGATGCTAAGGTCCTATCAACAACTATGTATGTTTCAAGAATGTCTACTTCTAAAACTTTAGATAGCGCCTGGAAGAAGACAGGCTCAACCAGAGAGATTTAGGAACAGGGAAGGAACTGTGCCTGAAATATGGAGCAGACAGAAAACATTCTATGAAGTTCAACAATTAGACAAGAACACAGGAATTCATTCTTTCCAAATACTTGTTTATTGTTTATTTGCCTCCTCCAAACCCTCTGTCCTCAGTATACACAGAGTAAGTCCTTTTGGCTCTGCCTTGTTTCTTCAGTCACCCCCCTCCCTTCTCTCCTGTGTGCCACTCCCCTAATCTATGCAGAGAACCTGTGATCTAGACTGTTGGAGTAGTCTGCTCAGAGTTTCCTTGTCGTCAGTTTTGGCTTCCCTTCTCCACCCTGGGTCTTCATGCTGTAGCCAGAGATGACTGATTGCAAATCGAAGCTTGTCATTCCCCTTTGAAGTTTCCTCTGACTCCTGGGATAATGTTCAGACACCTTAACCTGGCCTGCAAGGCCTTGTATTATTGGTCTCAGTCTACCTTTCCAGCCTCATCTCACACCTCCTGGTACCCCTTTCCCTTTAGCTCTCCTCTCTGCTGCTGCCTGTGCAACTTTATGGGTTCTTGTACATTATGCTCTCTCTACTTTGAGTTTCATCCCTTCTGCTTTCTTTTGGGTTCTGGCTAAAATATTAATAACATTTCTAGGAAAGGTACCGCCTGCCACCATTGCTCTTATGCTTTGTATGTATTACAGCATTCAATTCTGCCCAGCTTAATGACATAAACACTACTGTTAGTGTCATGTAATGAATGAGGAAAATGAGGTTAAGTAACCTATTGAGTCAGCCTTTGAGCCAATGGGCACATGATTTACTGCTACACTTCTATAAAGAGAAACTTCCTTAACCTCACAGAATAAGGCTTCCCTGTTACTCATCTATACTTACTATAGTTGTCCTTATAGTACTTAAAATGAGCATATTAGCTGTCATTGTGCACTAAAGACACTCTTCCTGTGAGGTTCTACACTCACTGTATTTCTAGTTCCTAGTACAGTGCCTGTCACACAAGAGGTGTTCACTATTTATTAATTGATAAATACTTTATATATCTGAATATGAGGTCATCCTTTTCCATGAAAACTATTCATGAGAAAGCAAGTTACCTCATATTACATGTTCTCATATAGTCTCCTACTGTAGTCCATGATGTCTAATTTTTTTTTAAAGATTTATTTATTTATGCATATAAGCACTGGGGTACAGGCCAGAGATGCATGGGAGGTGAGAGGATTCACCAGACAGAGTGGGGAGCAGAACAGGCAGACAGACTGAAACACACTGCTGAGGGGAGCAGC
>JAGFMF010011958.1:900753-910789 GCA_019455555.1 Galemys pyrenaicus
TTTCACCCCCAAAATTCTGCTCTCAGAAGAAAAGGGGTTTGTTAGCAATTTACCTTGGCATTCCTAGAAATACTTTCAAGAAGCATAAAAATGATACATGTTAAATGTTAGACATTTATGTTTGTGGTAAAATAGCCAAATTTTCTTGAGTGAGGTGCAGAGTGATGAGCCAACCTAAGTTGCATTTTATTTTATAGAGTTAAATAGCAATGACTGTCTCCTCTGATGTAATTGTTGCCCATTCTAAAAATTAGTTTATGGAGGCCTTAATACCTTGTTTTCTTGGGGGAAGATACATTCACTAAGTGATGAATAGTGTCACCTTTATTATGGTCATAGAAAAGTTTTCTGTAGTTACTATATACTAACTCCTAATTTTCAGGTTGCTTTGACATAATGTAGATTATTTTCTGCTGTTAACTAGAAAATAAAAAATTTAAAAGTCAGAAAATCTTGTGCTAGGTTTGAAAAGACATCACAAAAGATATTTTTGAGCTGACTATGCTAGTTGATTTAGAAATAAACTTCTTAAACAATTGAGATTGACTATCAAGTCTATGAGAAACCTATCTGATACCTCTGCAGCATACATTTGCTACATATTGAAAATTCATTCTTCATTATTATAACTAGTTTTCAAAAGGCTTCTTGTCTTCCTTTATGTAGCTTCATTTTTTGGGCACATTGCAGAATCGAGGTCTGATGTAATCCTTATACATAGAATAGAGAACACCTAGAAACAAAAAGATACGTATCAGATAGTATGCATGGGAAGGAAACAAACACCGAATTTCTTCCCCATATTTATCCAAATATGGATAAAAGGATTGTATATATTCTTTGGGGAGAGAATGAGCATGTTTTTGGTTATACAAGTGATCAACGATTTTTGTCATTATCTTTGTTTGAAATTAAATGTATTGAAAGAGGTATAGATGGATATCTGGTTGATAATGGGTTTATAGTGATGGATTCATATTATATCAATGTATTTGAGCATTAACTTTAATTGCCAGGATTCCTTTCCTTTTATATTCCATGAGTTATTGCATAAGAGGCATTCTGCCTCAGGTTCAGAAGAATAATTAAAGCCTTAGACAATCCCTATATACTCATGGAAGGCACTGTTGTACATTTTTGCTTATTTCCTAGCCCAGTACTCCACTAACCATCTGTGCTTCTGTGCTTTGTTTTTTCTTCTGCTTAGAATCCTGATCTCCTTCCTCCATATTCTTGTCTAATCATACAGTTTACTTCCTTAGATGTAAACTTAGAGAAGCCACCCTGAACTTTTAGCCCTAGTAAAAAGTCCCTCCTTTGGGCTTGCTGCTATGACAGCTTGTGCTCTCAGTGTCACATTTAAGACTACACTGTCTTCTGTTTTTGGTCTCTTCCCAAAGTGAAACTAACATTTGAGGTTAGGGACTGAGTCTTACTTTAGAATCTCTAGACCAGCACAGTAACTTGCACATAGTAAGTACTCAGTAAGGTTTGCTGAATGGTGAAAATTATGACTAAAACTTTGTAGTAAAATTTTTTGTCATATTTTACTCGACATGCACATCATAGTTCATGACAGTAATTTACATGTAACTCCCTATATGCAAGTCACACACCCACCATTCTATAACCCTAGACCTGTTTGAGATTGATTCTACTCTGCACAGCATGAATGGGAGCTATGGACACTGAGGCATGTTGTCATTCATGCAGTTTTAGATAATTTAGATCCCAAAATGGACTTCTTTTTGTAACTATCTGATTTAGTTGTTGATATAACCTGAATTCACCAGAAAATTTTATAACTGTTCTTTGAGTTTGACTGTATAAGTCTTGTTTAATTTATAGACTAATGAATACTTTTATCTGCTATTCAAGCAGGCTGGGCACTATGACTCCTACAGGATAGGAACTACTCACTACTATAGAGGATAAAGACTCCACAACCTGCATTCAGGAGTTTTTTGTTTTCTTCAGTGCTTAAAATCCTAAGAAATTAAGCCTATAATGGGCTGGTAACCTCAACCAAGTGAAGATTACTGTCTTTCTTACCATTCCTACTCCACTATTTTATCTTCACCAATTCTCAGTTTCTAATGTGAATGAAATAAAAATACCGTCTAGGACAGCTGCACACAAAATATATGTTAAAGACATTACCTAGCGTCACGGCTCCTACAACGAATCCTTGGGCAGCAACTCTCATGTGAATAAGGTGAATGGACATTTTCTGATCTCTTCTGTGCTTTAACTTGTAAAGACCATAGGACACAACAGCCACAAAGCCTGCTATTCCTGGGAATTAAAAAAGTAGGGGCTATGTAAACGGTAGGCTAGAAACCCCCCAAAGCTTAGAAAGTTGAATAAAGACTGCCTAAAGAACTGGCACTTGGAAAACAAGCAGGCAAGGTACCAAGCAATACCTTTAAAAGAACCTGTCTGGATTTGTTTTACCAGATTGTAAATGAACCCTTACTTATTGATTCAAAATTTGAAATTTTGACCCTTCCCAGAGAAACCTGAACCATATAGTATAGTAATTTGTATTGTAATTTTTACATTTCCTGAGGCATGGTGGTGGTGGTGCATACTGCTAGGCTTTTATTTAGAGCAAGCCATTTAGCCAATGAATGAACCAATCAAGCATTCCAGCATCCAAAGCTATTAAGTGGCTTTCCTCTCCCACCCTCACACACTTGTCATCAAATAGACAGTGATAAAAACTATATTCTTAGTAAAAATGAGATATTTAATAAGATAAAAGGTATAAATATATGCACAAGAAGTATGTGACTCTGGAGAAAAAAAAACTGTGAAGAGCCTACAAATACTTCTGCATCTCCATCTCTAAAATCTGTGATTTATATTTTAAGATTAACCTTCCTGAAAATGCTGCTCTAGTTACCAGTTAGCCTAAAAGCCAGACGAAACACCAGTGGCGAAGACACCAGTAAGAAGGCAAAAGAAAAACTTGCCAGCACTGGACCTAAACATGGGCTTCTAGTCATTATAAGTCAGGTGGAACCTCTAGAGCTTCTCAAACTTTAATGTGCATGCAGATGACTTGAGGATCTTGTTAAAATCTTTCATATTTACTGATTTTGTCTACTTCTTTATTTAAGATCAGTACTGAAAAAAGAAAAAAACAAAACCAAAATGATTATTGCTGTGACAATTAAGATCCTATGTAGTGGGTTCTAAAATAGATGAGTGATCAACTCAACAAGAAGGATCTAGAAAGATTTTAAATCTGTGAGAAATAATACATGCCAAATCTAAAGTAACCGAATAACAAAACAGTAATTATTTAATAAATATCTTTAGTATATAACTCATGGATTTGTATTTCATACCAGAGAGATCAAAATAATTTTGAATATGTGAGACTGTAATGCAAAAACTAGAAGAAAGTGAAATAGCATGTTTATAACATCTAAGAGAAATAAGGTAAACTTAGAAATGACAAGAACAAAATGCTATATTTTTACATAAGACTAAAGAACATTTTTGCACAATACAAGTGTGGGTCTGTTTGTTGGGTTATCTCTTCTTCCAACTGATGTTGCATGTGCTCCTAATCAGTACCACACTTGATCTCTCAAGTTAGACAGAAAGTCTGGAATATCATGTAGGGTGATTTCTCCCACTTTATGCTTTAAAAAAAAAAAAAAGACTGTGCCAGGTATTCTAGACTTGTGCATCTTTCCATAGAAATTTTAGAATGTTACCTATGTCTATATAAAAAAGTTGCTGAGATTTTTGACAGGAGTAACATGAAATCTGTAAAACAATTTGGGGAGAAATTGAAATCTTTGTTAAAATTGACTCTTCCGATCCATTCTTTCCTTAGCTTTTTGTAACTTTTAATATACACATTCTGTACATGTTTTATGAAGCTTATACTAAACATTTTGTTTTTCTGGAGTGACTGAAAAAGGCATTATGCTTTTAATTTTCAATAATATAGGCTTATTGTTAGTGTATAGAAGTGCGATTGATTTTTAAGTGGGATAGGAAGTTCTGATGAACAACGTTAGCAGATGTTTGTCTCTATGGGTAGGTGAGGATATATTTATACTCTCAGGATCCATTTAATAAGTGGAAGTAGGAAAGAGAGTAATAATCTTATCTATGTGATATTTTATAGAGTAATTAACAATGAAATTGAAATAAAATTGGCAAAAATTGTGGGTATCTTGTACAAGGCTTCTTGCAAGTTAGACAAAAGCAGGATGCTTGATCTCCCTGGGGAAATACTGATATGCTTTGTGCCCTAGGAACTGATGAGTGGAACGCCTTGTTAATAAGATTTAAGCCATGGGTGGGAGTCCGGTGTATACTCACCCTGTCTAAAGCCCAAAATCCAGTGTTCAGTTTGACCCACCCTATTCTGTCAATAAAAAGGCCAGGACCCTGCATCCTACAGCCTGGTCTACAACTCCTTATTTCTCTTCTTTATCACTGTGTTGTTGCTGACCCAAAAAATAAAAAACACCAAACATCAAATAATAAGACAAGATAGATACACGGAGTGAGCCTCAGGTACAATACTGAAAGCTCTGTAAGTTTGGCTATCTGTCTGGGAAGAAATCTGGAAATATGTAAAAAACATTAACTTGAATATGTTTTCTGCCCTAGGCATTTTAATTTTGAGAGTATATACCAAATACATAAACAAAAGCCACAGGTATGTATGGTTATACAGTGTATGAGGAAAAAATAAACCACTAAATTGGGCGATAGGGGAAACACTGTTGTAGGTATAAACAAGCATATAAACGGGCCCGCCCTGGTGGCGCAGTGGGTTAAGCAATGCACTATGAAGCAAATCGCAGCCACTGCAGCACGAGTTTGATCCCTGCTGCCGGCCAGGGAGGGGACCCACATGGTGCGGCAGACCTTTCCTGCTGTGCCCACTGCTCCCCTCAGCGGTGTGTTTCTGTCAATCTGCCTGTTCTGCATCCTGCTCTGTCTGGTGGATTCTCTCACCACCCCCACACCTCTGGCCTGTACCCCAGTGCTTGTATGCATAAATAAATAAATCTTTAAAAAAAAAAACAAGCATATAAATATGGGAAGTACTAAATACATAGAAATATAGGTAAGAAATGTGAAGTGAAAGACTAAGAACCAAATAATCTATCAACACTGAGTTAAAATACATATAATGCCTGCACAGGACATAACAGTGGTCATAATACCATTTAAAACAATATAAATAGATAATGATGAAAGGTACTTAAGAAAACAAAAATGTTTTGTAAATTATCTGCATATGATACTTCATCCTACAGCAAAATTACATTTTAAATATAGGTAAAGTAACAATAACTGAAACTATTCAGTAATAGAATCCAAATTTTAGTATTATTTCTTTTTCTAGCAAAAAGTTAGTTCTTTCCCTTTGATCAAAACATAGTTCTGTTTTTATTTAAATGGTTTTGTTTTTTTTAATAATTAACATCAGAACTTCTGCTGTTTTCCATATAGTGTTTCTGTGGCTGGTATATAATTGAATTCAGTTGGAAGTACTTTTATCTTTTTACTTTAATCACCTTTAACTGTCTCTGGAAAAATAATTTAATTTAAAATAGACACAGTCATTATCTTGGCTCATTACAGTGATCTATTCAAGTAGTAATGAGTTCTTCAATTGTGTTTTTCTAGTTAAAAATACTAAGGAGGATGAATAAGTTACTATAAAATTATGTTTTAATTTATACTGGGTAAAACTACAAATCTTTAACAAATTAAGTGAAGGTTACTGTAAGTTAAAATATTCTTTCTTGATATATGAATAATGACACTTAGGAAACTGCTAGATCTACGTAACATTCAGTGGAAATACATGACTTATACCTACTTAAAAGTTTCATGGAATTAATATATTCACAGACATTAAGTCTGATTTAAATGTTATTTTAATAGTTTCAGGACAAAATTAAGACAAGGAAAAACACATGGCTGCAGTAGACAACAGTAATTCTTAGGGTAGCTTAAACTTCCAAAAGAAGAGAGAGTGAAAATTCACACTTTAAAACGTAATATTGGTGCTTAGCTTTTGTCAGTTGGTGTTCACATTCAATATAGTATTCATGGAAATTGTAAACATACTAAGTCTATTTTGGGAAAAGCTAAAGAAGCTAAGGTGCCAGGTCTAATTATAATACTGGTCTTTAAACTGGACTAGACGTTACCATCAACCACAGTACATGGAACAAGATGTAGGAAGCCAGCAAAAGGGCCCTGAGCACTAACTCAAAGCTCATGCTCTCAGGTACCGGTAGGCCCAGGCTTTCGATCAGCTTCTTCACTCAGAATTGACACAGTCCTCTCAAGCTGGGACAGCCAGCACTGGTGCCACAGAACATCAGAAGCAGACATTTCTGAAGGCACCCGACAGCAACAGGAGAAACAGAAAAATCAGTAGCCATCAGACACAAGGACTTAAAGGCCTGAGACAAAAAGCCTCACATCTCAACAGTCCCTAAGAGACTTTCAGTACAGCAGTTTGATTCTGCTGCTGAAGGTCCTTCACCATCATGGGAAAGTTAAAGTCCATTCAATCAATTCTTCCTTTTTTTTTTTTTTTTTTTTGCATAGAAGTACTGGGGTGTTGGCCAGAGGTGCTGGGGTGAGCGGATTCACCAGAGATAGAGCAGGGTGCTGGTGGCTCTACTAAAACACACAGCTAAAGGGAACAGCGGGTGAGACAGACGAGGTCTGTTGCGCCAGATGTGGGTTAGCTCCCTGGGCAGGGATCGAACTCAAGCCCTAGAGGTGACAGCACTGAGACTTAACCTGAAGGCCACCATGGAGGCCCCAATCAATTCTATTTAGATTGGTTAAACACTAGTAGCTTTAGATACACCTCTGATGAAAACGGGTTTAGTAGGATAAGAGTTGCTGCTTCATAATAACAATGGTTAACATTCACAAGGGATTTACTAAATACTGGAAATTACACTTGTGGTCATAGGGGGTTAGCTTCCATTATCTGAAAAGATTCAATCATATAAGACAGTTCAATCCTCAAAGATATTAGATATTTTTGCATTATTACAGTTTTCCAGTATCTTGTCACGGCTTATACTTACCTACAGGGACAAAGGGGGAGTCCCTAGATTTCCTGATCAGTCGGGACAACTGGCCTTCATCCTCCTCTGCTGACCACTGGTTATCTGAAGACATTGTTCTCTCTGGTGACAGGAAGGAATAAACATGGTTGCTGTGAACCATTAAGAAGACTCCACTGACCCTCTCCCAGTATACTCCTGATAATGTTCTTCTGCCTTCGTTTGTTTGACGTGCCTGTTGCTCAACTGACACGAACACTCATCTTTCCCTCACACTTTTCATGATGGAATCTCTTCATTTTATATATATATATATGTACATATATATACACACACATATATACATATATATATATAAGGAAAAGTGGTAATTAGATTCCATGAAAACAGAGTAAACACAGATCAAATTGTGTGCTTCAGTCTCCTCGCACAGCTCAGCATTTGAAGCTCTCAGTACTCCTACGACAAAGATGAAAAACACAGTTTCTTCCCCAAACTCACATTTAAAAGAACAATGGCAGTGCCGACATAGGCAAAAAAAATAAAAAAGCCCTCCAGATTTACAGGTGAAGGGAGAACGACTGCTCCAACTTTGCAAAATGTGCAGGGGCTATAAGAAGCTGAGCTATTTATCAACCCCCCTAACCCCCCAATGTGCCAGGGCCTGTGCAAGACAACGGAAACAGCCCTTGTCTACACAGGTTGATGAGGAAACTCACGTGAGCAACTACAATCACGACATGGCCTGTTATCTACACAGCCCAGTATTTCACCCCAACATTCAAATATAATGACTTCATCCAAGAATGAGCTTCATGAGCTAATGTAAACTGGTAGGTGACAAAGCACAATACCTTTACTCACCCACACCTGCTGTCTCCTGCTGTTCCTTGAGCAGGAAGCCCAGATCAGAACAGATGCTGGAAGGTCAAACACATTTATGTGCTATTTTCAACTAATTGATAATGGGAAAGCTCAGAAACACACACCCCTAGGGAGTGGCCTGCTGGCATTGGCCAGGGTTTACATAATCATTTCTGGACACTTACTAGTAGCAGTACCTGGCACAAATTTTAGGCTTTCCACAACATTAAGGAAATGTTTAAGCCTTTTGAAGAGTTCTCCTTCCTTAGTATTCCTTCATAAAGAAACTCCTAATTTCCTTCTCAGGCTGTTGAGTCCTTCTCCCAATTCCAGGTTTGCAAATTGAGAAGAAAGTCGGCACAGGGCTATAACACTGGGTCTGAGGGGTTGGGAAGGTAGCCATCGGAGGCCCAGATTATGGTCCTTTAGGAATATGAACATTTCATAATGTTGCAGCCAGATCCTGGGTTGAGGTGCTGAAAGCCCTATGATAAGGAAAATGGCTAACATCCATGAGGGACTTACTAAAGAGTAGAAATGATTCTGAGGGCCTCCCTGGTGGCGCAGTGGGTTAGGCAACGCACTGGGAAGCGGACCTCAGCCACTGCAACACGAGTTCGATCCCTGCTGCCCACCAGGGAGGGGACCCACGTGGCGTGGCAGACCTCTCCTGCTGTGCCCGCTGCTCCCCTCAGCAGTGTGCTTCGGTTGATCTGCCTGTTCTGCTCCCCGCTTTCTGTGGTGAATCCTCTCACCACCCCCCCACAACTCTGGTCTGTACCCCAGTGCTTGTATGCATAAATTAATAAATCTTTAAAAAAAAAAAAAGAAATGATTCTGAAAGTGAAAGGGAACTACACTGGCACTGGGGACACCAACTGAGGCTCGTGTGCCCCACGAAGGATAGAAGGATGTGATGGCCTACAGTGAAGCCAATCTGAGACAGCGCAGGCTAGAAGGGGAAGATGTCAATCTCCAGCTTTGCCAAAGCCATGTCCATCTGGTGAAAAACGGTAGTGTGAGTCTTTAAATGGTGTCTCGGCTTTTTCCTGGGAAGCCAGCTCTCAGCACACCGTTGGGTTCCAGCTCCAAGGAACTGGCCTATTCCTGAATACACTGATCTGGTCAGGGTGATGATGAAGAGCCTCGTATCTATAATACTGATATTCTGTTCCCCAAATCACCAAAACGACAGAGTGATTTTTTGCATTTTTTAAATGTGAAGAAGGTGAAAGTGTAACAGGGTCATCCCAAGAAAAGGAAAAATTCCAAAATCCTGGTTCCGCCCTAAGTGGGTGGAGCTGAAAAGGAAAAAAAAATTCTGCAAAAAAGGGAAAAGGAAGAAAGGAAGATGGAGAACAGCAAAAAGACCTGGAGGAGGCACGTGGAGCAAAAAAACATGTAAAAAAACTGTGCTTGCTTTTTAGTCTTAAACTGGTTAAAACAAATGTGGGTAAAAAACCCTTGGGAAAGTTAACAATGGCAGCTGTCATTTTAATTTTGCTCTTTTCCTCCCAAATTTGTCTAACTCTTTCTAACCCTTTTCTATGGGTCACTACTAAAAGGTCCTTTAAACGTGTAGCAGGCTTTTGGGCCTTGCTTTGGCCAATCCCATTTAGCGAAACTTTATCCCTCAAGGAAATGGGTAACTTTAAATGCTTAACTTAGTCACTATATTCTTTGTCCTTTCTGTATCGTACCCTAGTTGTATTAAAGTTCCTTTCCATTAAAAGTTTTATATATTTGTCTTAATGCGACAAATAACAAAACCCAGTCAGAGAGGGCAAGTTTAAAAATTCTAGGGTGCTCCTCTCCCTACCCTGTAGCAAAAGCAGACACAGAAAGTAATGCTGGAAACAACATTCATTGTGGATTGTCTAAGTTAAAGAAATCAAATGTCAAATATATTGAACAACCAGTAATTGAAGAAAAACCATCACGTTCATCAAATGAAGAAATTGATAATCTTGTGCTTCCAGATTGTTGGAATGAAAAAGAAGCATTTATGTTCACAGAACAATACAAATGGCTTGAAATAAAAGAAGGTAAATTAGGATGTAAGGATTGCTCAACAGTTGGACATTTGGGATCTAAAG
>JAGFMF010011958.1:915389-985810 GCA_019455555.1 Galemys pyrenaicus
CCCCCCCCCCCACACCTCTGGTCTGTGCCCCAGTGCTTGTATGCATAAATAAATAAATCTTTAAAAAAAAAAAAAAAAGAGAGAGAGCCAGAAACAGAGGACTTCACCCACAACATAGCAGAGTAGGGAGGTTCTGATAAATGTCTTCCCTAAACATAAATACAGAAAAATTAAATTTTGCCCTCAGGAAATCTCAGTTTGCCAATAGTGATGGAGAACACTGAGGTTGGTGACTGGAAGAGGGAGAGTAAGGGAACTGCAAACCTGGTGGTAGATAGGCTAGGGAGTTTATACAGAATGTGGATACATGTATTGGAGTGGAGTTTGCTTTTTCTATGATTGGGGGAGTACAGGCCTTCTGGCACACAGTGTTGGGACTGTTGCAAGTTGCAGATACTCTTAATGCAAATAATGTGGCAGGAAATGACTGAGAGAGTGACCTGCTGTGCACTGTGAGCCTATCCCAGATCCATATAGAGAGGAGTAGCAAGGAGGCCAGATTTTGACATTTGAGTTCTGTGATGCAGTGAACAATATTTTGCTTAGCAGAGCAAGGGATGAAGAGACAGTATAAATCTTCCTGCCTGAAATAACTCTCCCTCCCACCAAGAGTGATAAGGAGGCTTTGGATTCTAACATCCACTACTTTCCTCCCTCCCTCACTTGCCACAGAGTTCAACAAAAATAAACAAAATCAAATATACACATTGCCCCAGCTGGAGAAAGAAAGTAAGGCAACACACATGCCTAGGAGACAAGTAGCATCTGAACACAAGATGGAAAAACTGAAAGAGAAGAATAGTTGTCCAGGTGTCCATCTAATGAATACAGAATATGACAATTGAACAGAGTAGATTTTAGAATAACAATTTTAAGAAGTGGGGCCTCCCTTGTGGAGCAATGGGTTAAGCACAGTACTATGAAGCATTCTCAGCCACTTCAGCTCAAGTTCTATCCCCAGCCAGGAAGGTAACCCACATGGCACAACAGACCTCTCCTGCCTCACCCGCTGCTCTCCTCAGCAGTGTACTTTAGTCAGTCTGCTTGTTCTGCTCTCCACTTTGTCTCTGGTGAATCCTCTCACCCCCCCCACCTCTGGCCTGTACCCCAGTTCTTGTATGCATAAATAAATCTTTAAAAAATTTTATGCATACAAGAACTGGGGTACAGGCCAGAGGTGTGTGGGGTGACAGGATTCACCAGAGACACAGTGCAAAACAGAACAAGAATAGGCAGATCGACTGAAACACACTGCTGAGAGGAGCACCAGGTGAGACAGGAGAGGTCTGTTGTGTCATGTGGGTCACCTCCCTGGCCTCCTGCCAGGGATTGAACTCGTGCTGCAGTGGCTGCTGTTTGCTTCATAGTGCATTGCTTAACCCATAGTGTCTCCAGGGAAGTCCCCTCAATTAGGTCTTAAGCAGTTCAGTCAAACACAGAAAGACAGGTACAGGATCTTATTTAAAAAAAAAAAAAGTGCAGGAAGGAAAGTGGTTATTCACTAAAGAGAATGAAGATATGTGTTTGAAAAGCACACACAAAAAGAGATTCTGAATGTAATGAGGAAAATATGGAAAGCATAGTAAATAGACTTAAGTACGCAGAAGAGAGAATTTCAGAAATTAAAGAAGCAAATGTACAAATGACCCAAGTGAAGAAGAGAGAAAAATAAAATCTAGAAAAAAAAAAGAAGAAATTCTATCTGAAATATAGGACTCTATTAGAAGAGGAAACATAAGGATAATGATTATTCCAGAAGAAAAATGGTAAAGGGAAACCCTATACAAAGAAATAATAGCTGAAATTTCCCAAACCTAAGGGAAGACTTGAACATGGATGTCAAGGAAGTTGAAAGAACGCCAAAATTGCTACATGTAAAACAACTTTTCACTAAGATACTTCACTGCTTATTATCCAAAATCGATGATTTAAGAAATATTAAAGATTGCTGGGCCTCCCTGGTGGCACAAGGGCTTGAGTACCACACTGTGGGGCTTCCTCAGTCACTGCAGCACAAGTTTAATCCCTGGCCAGGATGGGGACCCACATGGCGCAGCAGACCTCTCCTGCCTCGCCTGCTGCTCCCCTCTGCAGTGTAGTTCAGTCAATCTGCCTGTTCTTCTCCCCACTGTCTTTGGTGAATCCTCTCACCACCCCTGCACCTCTGGCCTGTACCCCAGCTCTTGTATGCATAAATAAATCTTTTTTTAAAAAAAGAAATATTAAAGATTGCTAGGCTAAAAAAGAATTTAACAAACACGCCTATACCAGATTTATCAAAAGATAAAGAAAAGCTAGACGAGAGAGGAATGACATTTATAATTCTGGAAGATAGAAATTGCTACTCAGAAATATCTATACTGCAAAGGTAGCTTTCAAATATGATGGAGAAATAAAGGCTTTCCCAGACAAACAAAAGTTAAGACCTGCCCTACAAGAAATGTTACAAGGAGTTCTTGTACTTGAGAAAAAGAAACATAAAACCCAAATCCTTAAGCAAGGTGATAAATAGTGACAGGGAAGCAAAAGTGTAAACAAGAATAATAAAACAATAAAATATTAAAGGAGGGGGGGGAAGGGGCAGAATTTGTATATTCAAATGATAATGAATCAAAACCAGCACAAAAAGGTCTATTTTAGATCTAGAAAGTTTGATACAACCCTCATGGTAACCACAAAACAAAAACCTAGAATAGAGAACTTAGAAGAAATGCAGACACTTAGAGAACCACTCTGGAAAATGATCAAAATGAAAAGGAAGCTAAAACTGTATGGAAAAGAAACAACAGAATTATAAAACTACCAAAAACTAAAAGGAAGGATGGCAGTAAATAGCCACATATATCAGTAATCACCTTAAATTAAACTCAAGTGTTCTGAACTCACCAGTTTAAAATTCAGAATGGCAGTTTGACCAAAAATCATGATCCAAATATATAGATTTAAAGTGAAAGGCAGAAACAAAGTATTTCAAGCCAATAACACAGAGTAAAAATCAGGAACTCCTACTGTCATATCTGATAAATTAAGCTTTCAGTCAACAAAGGTAATTAGGGACAAAGACCAGCATGATATAATGATCAAAGGGACTAATCATCAAGAACATAAAACTGTTATCAATATTTACAAACCCAACACAAGTACACCCAAATAAATAAAACAACTATGAACAGAAATAAACCAACACATTGACAGTAACATAATCACAGCAGATCTCAAGACATCACTTATATCAATAGATAGATCATCTAGATAAAAAGTGAAAAAGGGAATAATGGCCTTAAATGAATCAGATAGACTTAGTAGATATCTATAAAGCCATCCTCAAAAAAAAATGAATACATATTCTTCTCAAGTGCACATGGAACTTTTTTAGTTTAGATCATATGCTGGAACACAAAATGTCTCAAAAATATATCAGACTTCATGGGCCTCCCTGGTGGCGCAGTGGGTTAAGCAATGCACTATGAAGGAAACCGCAGCCACTGCAGCACGAGTTCGAGCCCTGCTGCCAGCCAGGCGGGGGCCCCACATGGTGCAGCGACCTCTCCTGCTGTGCCCGCTGCTCCCCTCAGCAGTGTACTTCCGTTGATCTGCCTGTTCTGCTCCCCGCTCTCTGTGGTGAATCCCCACACCTCTGGTCTGTACCCCAGTGCTTGTATGCATAGATAAATAAATCTTTAAAAAATATATATATATCAGACTTCAAATTATGCCGAACATTTTTTTTCTGATCACAACAGCATAAAGCTAGAAATCAACCACAAAAGAAATATGGGAAAACCCCAAACATGCGCAGACTGAACAAAATGCTTTTGAATAACTCTGGACCAACGAAGAATTAAAAAAATATAAAATAAAATTTAATCTGGGAAGCAACAAAAATCTGAAGACAAGTTGGCAGATCCTAGGGGATGCACTAAATGGGAAGTTCATAGGAATACTAGTCCACATCAATAAACAAAAATCTCAAACAATCTAACTTTACATAGGAAGGAACTCAGAAATATAACAAATGAAAAAAGTCATTAGGAGGAAGGAAATAACAAAAACTAGACTAGAAATAAATAAAATAGAAACAAAAAACTGATACAAAAGATAAATAAAACCAAGGACTTGTTCCCTAAGAGGATAAATAATATTGATAAACCTTTAGCTAGGCTCACTAAGAGAAAATCCATATAAAAAGAATCAGAAATAAAGAGGCAAAGTTACAACAGACACTACAAAAAACACAAAGGATCATAAGGGACAACTATGAATATCTTTTTAAAAATATTTATGCATACAAGAGCTGGGGTGCAGGCAAGAGGTGTGGGGGAGGTGAGAGGCTTCACCAGAGACAGAGTGAGGAGCAGCACAGGCAGATCTACTGAAATACACTGCTGAGGGGAGCAGCAGGCTAGACAGGAGAGGTCTGCTGCACCATGTGGGTTACCTCTCTGGCCAAGGATTGAACTTATGTTGCAGTGGCTGAGAATCCTTCATAGTGATGAGACTTAACTCCTTGCACCACCAGGGAGGCCCTACTATGAACATCTTTATACAAACAAACTAAAACCTGAAAGAAACAAATTTATAGAATCACACAAACTTCCAAGAATGAACTAGGATAAAACAGAAAGCTTTATTAGACTAATAATAAGCACATAAATTGAAAGAGTAATCAAGAATAAAATCCCAGGACCAGATGGTTTCACTAGTCAATTTCACCAAAGTTTAAAAGAAGGTTTAATACATATCCTTCTCAAGCTCTTCAAAAATATTGACCAGGAGAGAAAAACTCCCAAACATATTTCACGAGGAAATATGATTATCTTGATTCCCAAACCAAACAAGGTCAGTACAAAAAAGAGAACTATAGAACATTATTTCTGATGAGCTAAATGTAACATTCCTCAGAAATTCACAGTCAATATCATACTCAGTGGTGAAAAAATGAAAACATTTCTCCTAAGATCAGGAATAAAATAAGGATGTCCACTTTTACCACTACTGTTCAACATGATATTGGAAGTCCTCACCAGAAAAATTAGGTAAGAAAAAGGCATAAAAACAATACAACTTGGAAAATAGCAAGTGAAATTATCACCATTTGCAGATGACATAATAGCACAGAAAATCCAAGACTCTACCAAGAACTACTAGAAATTTAAGCAGAATGCAGTAAAATGATAGAATTAAAAAATCAGTTTACAAAATTTGGTTGCATTTCAAAATGCTGTCAATGAATTAGAAGAAAGAGAAATTAAGAAAACAGTTCCAATTTTAATTGTACTATAGAGGATGAAATAACTGGTAATAAACTTAACAAAGGAGGTGAAAAATCTAAATACTGAAAACTGTAAGGTACTGCTAAAGGAAATAAAATACAAAAGAAATGGAAAGATACCTTGTGTTCATGGACTGGAAGAATAAACACTGTGAAATTAGCCATATTACCTAAAACAACTTACTGATTCAACGCAATAGCTATCAAAATCCCAATAACATTCTTTGAGGAAATAGGACAAACAATTATGAAACTTGTGTGGAAACAACAACAACAACAAAAAAAACCTGAATAGACAAAGCAGTCCTGAGAGGAAAAAAAGAACAGTGGTGGTATCACACTCTCTGCTTTCAAAACATACTACACAGTAATATTAATAATGATCGGAACACTACGGCATTGGACAAAAACAGAAACACAGGCCAATGGAATACAATAGAGAGCCCAGAAATAGGGACAGTTAATGTTTGACAAAGAAGCCGTGACCATACAATAAATAAAGGAAAGAATCTTTGACAAATGGCACTAACTCCAATATACAAAAATTAATTCAAAATGATTCAATAAAAGAGTTGGATATAAAATCTGAAACCATAAAATGCATCAAACAAAGTACAAGAGGTGCACTTCTAAACATCAGCTATCAAGATGTATTTAGTAATGCAACTCCAATGACAAGAAAAACAGAAGCAAAAATAAATGAAATGGGTTATGCCAAACTGAAAAGCTTTTACACCAATAAATAAACTATCACAAAAATCAAAAAGGCAATCTACAGATTGGGAACAGATATTTGTACATCATACATCTAACAAGGGGTTAACTTCCAAAAATACATAAAGAGCGCAATTCAATAACAAAATAAAAGTTAAAAATGGACAAAAAGCCAAAATAGATAGTTCGTCAAAGAAAACATACAGATGCCCTATAGACTTATGAAAAATTGCTCAATATCACTTATATGGGAAATGCAAATCAAAACCACAATGAGATATCACCTCACCCATTTGAGAATGGCCTATTGGAAACAAAAATTATTATGAGGATGTTGAGAAAAAGAAACACTCAACCCCTGGTGGAGGGAGGGAGGGAGGGGGAGGGAAGGGGAAGGGGAAGGGGAAGGGGAAGGGGAAGGGCGAAGGGAGGGGAGGGGAGGGGAGGAGATTTAAAGGACTATTCCAAGACATTTCACATCCAAATAAGCGTTCCAGAAAAACGAGAGAAAAAGAAGAGGTGGAAGTTTTCACGAAAGTACAATGGATTTCGGAGAAGCTGAATCTAGTCTTCAGACTCAAAGACTCATCCTGCACTCAGGACTTACATATGTTCTGGGAATATGTCCTACCACTGAGGATAAAGAAACTATCTAAAAAGCTGTCAAGATTATCTGCAAGGAAATGAGAATCACAAATGTTAGCCTTCTCATCAGAACATAGAACGTGGAGAAACAAAGGAAGAAGTCCTTTAAATTCCAGAGAAAATGATTTTTATTCAAATAATCAATCATGAAAATATAAGAAAGACCCACCACTAGGTTGAAAAACACTGTTTTAAGGCAATAAACTTTCTGGATCAAAGGATTTGTGCACTTTCACTTGAATAAATATTGTTAAGTGACTGTATCAATTTTACAGGATATGAGAGTTTTAATTTCTCTACATCCTCACCATCATGTAAGATGTTACACTTTCAGATTGTGATGGGAAAGTCTTCTCAGGTAGCTTACATGGTACATGTTTGCTGGCTATAGACATGGAGTAGATTTTTTAATGTATTATTGATTATTTGGATTTCTTCTGGAAATTGTCTATTCATATGTTTTGTTCATTTTCCATTGGCTTATATATCTTCTTTATTGTTATTATTGGTTATAGAAGTCCTTTACAGATACTAGATACCAATCTTTTTTTTGATACACATGTATGATATAGATCTGGCCTCCCTGTCTTCCCATCTTTTAAGCTTGAAATATATGTCCCTTATATTTTAAGCTTGTTTTTTATGTAGGAGTTTTTAATGCTTGTTATAGATAATTTCTCAAAACTGTACAGTATGACTTCAGGGTTTTTTTTAATAATGATTTAGGGAATTCCGAGGTCACAAAGATATTCTATATTTTTTTCAGGTTTTTCTGAAAGTCTTCTTTTGTGTTACAACTTAGGGCTTTAATTCATAGAGTTTATATTTGCCTGTTTCTTTTCTGATCCCAAGCCTGTGGGATTCCCCCTTTAACTCTTCACATGTCTCAGCCTTGTATTTACCTCTGGCGCTCCACCCATCTGACCTCCTCACCCTGATTCTTTCTCTTGGAAATAACAGAAATAACAAAAATACAAATGAGACCCCGAGCTTAGGAAAGGAGCTCTTTGAAGGCTGTGAAGAAGCCAGTGGCAAAGATGAGGAAAAGAGAGCCATTGGGAAGAATCTGTGTAAAAGAGGTTCTGCAGGATGTTTCGTCATCCTTCACACCAAGAACCTGAGGATCCTGGCAGTAGAATTATGTTCATGGGGAGGAAAAAAAGTGTCTCAGAGGGCAACCCTGAAAAAAATAGATGTAGACCTTGACAGACTCCTTTGTTCTATTTTTAAAGCCCTCCCATGTCTACTTTTTTGTTTTCCCTAGCTCTCCTAACTATGAGCCCTGAAAGCTTATTCTGATTCCACTTGAAGATTGTGAGACTTGACATGTATGTCACAGAGGAGTTGGTGAATCTAAGATTAGAACTCAGTTTTCCTGACCATCCCCCTGAAAGGTTTCAGGCAAGTTCACCTGAAAACAGTTTGTGAGAGACCTTTAAGAGAGGAGGTTAGCACTTCCAGAGGGGCAATATGCTAACATGACAAGAAACAGCTTTTGGTTTCTACATGTAGTCACTGCAGCTAAAAGCCTGCATCATCATCTAAAAGCCTGTATCAGTGACCACTCACAATTGAAATAGACACCGAGCTAAATTTAGGATGTATTCTTCACAGCCATGGGCTAAGAAAAGAATATAAGCAAAGGACATACCCGCAACAGTAGAAAACAGGTAGACCAATCTAGTGGCTGTGGACAGTGAAAAGTGAACAAAACGTGCCAGAAATCAGTGGAATTTAAGAATAAGGGCATTGCCAGTAGAAATTAGTTATTGGGGTTCCAAGTTCAGGGAAAGTGTTACCGGTTAATTAGAGAGGGTGGGTCTCTTGAATTCTGACTTCTACTTCCTTTCATCCTCCACATGCTTACTCCACCCCAAGCTTTTCCACTTTCAGGCATCACAACTCTTTCTAAAGCTTGAGATCAGAAGAATTTTTACTTTGTTAGTCCTTGGCTATAAATTAGGAGACCTTTACCCAGCATCAGCAGGAACCACCCTAAGGAGCCACCTTGTGCTGCCAGGCACGTCCACAGCAATTAGAGCAATAGGACAGAGGTAAGGAAACTCAAAGAGTGAAGTTCTCCCCACCCAGATCTAGCAGGATCACCCATCAGTCTGATATTCACTGTGGTGCACTGCTCGTTATTTCACATGCACCATTTACTGACTTTCCCCTGGGTTCAGTTTTTATGGGAAAAAGGAAGCCCCTGCTTCAAGGTAGTCTCAGTCTAGGCACATTTGCACAAGCAGCAAGATACATATATGTACCTAAATGAATCCATATTAGACTTAAAGGTTTTTCATATTACTGTCACTGCTTTAATGTATGGAAAAAAAAGGATGAATGTGTGCACATACACAGAAATACATATGTTATTAAGTATGTAACTTAATTGCTCCTGGGGGGAGCTGTTGCCCTTATCTTAGGTTTTTGTACTTGCTATTCCCTCTGAATGGAAGTTCTCCAGAGAGCTGTTCACCTGACTTGCTGTCTTACCTTGGTCAGATTTATGCCTCAGTGTCACCAAGCAAGGTCTTCCCTAAGCCATCCCTTCTGCAATAGTCCTTATTTCCCATCTCAGGTGCTTGTTTCTCCTTACCTTGCTTTTTAAATTTATTTTTAGAAATAGAATATGTCACTTTCTGACATATATTTATTGACTTGTTTGTTCATTATTTGTCTACCCCGCAGAATGTAAGTTCTTAGAAAGCAGGAGTTCTTGATCAGTGCTATCTCCCAGTGCCCAGCACGGAACCTGGAACATACTAGGTTTCCAATGATGTAGTTATTAAATGAATAACATAAATGGAACAAGACACATGTGTTTGGGTGTCCTTGATGTAATATATGATGAAGTGAAACAGATGAGGCCAGGAAATCTTTCTAACAAATTCTATTAAACTTTAGGACTTTAGCCATTCTGAATCTCTGACCCTCACTCACCACTTAAGACTTCTCTCCAACCTCTTTTGCAGTCTAGGTAACTCAAAGAGGACTGAAGGAACTCAAACTTACTCAGAGTATTCAGTGAGTAAGTTTGACTTCCACTGTTTTCAGTTTGGGATTTGATTAACGACCCAAGTTGGTTATCAGGCAGAGCCCTTCCTGAGACTTTGCTGGAATGATAGGGAAAGGGTTACTTTACCTGCCCAGAGTGTCATCATGTAGGAGTGTGTCAGCTGTGACATAAATGGGGCTCATTACTCCATATGCTGGGAGAACCTGCCTTAGAATAAAGCTATGCTAGGACTGAAGCAGATCCTTAGAGGGAGAGACAGAAAAAAAGAGACAGGCAGCCCATGGGTTGGTAAGGCACAAATCCAAAGCTAACAGTACCAGTGGGCTCTCTAGTTATGTGAATGATTAACTTTCTTTTGAGCACAACCAGATGAATTAGGTTTCTATTACTAGCAACCAAAATCTGTAAATTAAAAACCATGCTTAATGCACACTTAGCTGTATAACTTGTACTAAGTGAATTTTCACTAGTTCACTAAACAACAAACACCTGCCAATTTTTACCTAAAACTCTGGAACATTTTTATAGTTTACAAAAATAATCTTGCAGGGCCTCCCTCATAGCACAAGGGGTTAAGCACAGCACTATGAAGCATCTGCATCCACTTCAGTTCGAGTTTGATCCCCCACCAGGGAGGGGACCCACATGGCACAGCAGACCTCTCCTGCCTGGCCCGCTGCTCCCCTCATCAGTGCATTTCAGTCGATCTACCTGTTCTGTTCTCCACTCGGTCTCTGGTCAATCCTCTCTTGGCAACACCGCACCTCTGGCCTGTACCCCAGCTGTTGTATGCATAAATAATAAATCTTTAAAAAAATAATCTTGCAGGTATGTTATCACTTGGTTTTCACACAAGCATGTGAAGCTGGCTATATGTGATTTTTTAAAGTGTATTTAATTAAATTGAAAGAGAAACAAAGCAATTCATCCGACATTATCCAGCCAATAAACAGCATAGTGAAGGCTCTAGTATACATATTCTGGCTCCAAATCCAAGTCCTAGCCTCTGCCATACTTAAGCATTTGGAGTTTCTTCATGAATTTAATTTTTGTCTCTCTCAATAGAAGAGGAGCATACTTAAAGCCAGGACCTTGTTGTTTAATTTGATCCTCTCTTACAGTTACTGGAGCAGCTTCCTGCAATGAATGGGGCTCAGATTAGGGACTGGTTCTCATTGATTATAAGATTAGAATTTGCCAGATCTGATTTCTTTCATCAGGAGTTTGTAATCAATTAGCTGAAATAATACATATTACAGTGGTATTTTTTATACTTTTTCAATACTACAATTATAGAATTATATTTTATGTATTTAATATATTTATATTATTTATAATATTTAAGTTATATATATTTATGTATTTCATATATTAACATTTTATGAAAAGAAACGTTAGTGTTTGTCACATTCTCTGATATTTCCTACATCATTTTTAAAAATTCTGACTGTGGGGCCTCCTTGGTGGCACAAGGGGTTAAGTCTTAGCACTATCAAGCTATGGGCAGCCACTACAGCAAGAGTTCAATCCCTGGCCAGGGAGGGGATCCACATGGTGCAGCAGACCTCCCCTGCTTTGCCTGCTGCTCCCCTTAGCAGTGTATTTCAGTCCATCTGCCTGTTCTGCTCTCCACTCTTGTCCTTGGTGAATCCTCTCTCTCCCCACCCCACCTCTGGCCTACACTCCAACCCTTGTATGCATAAATTTAAAAATAAGTGGATAAATAAATAAAATTCTGATTTGTGATCCACAAAATCAATCTCCTAGTCTTTATGGGTTGAGACCAGTTTTATAGTTCTGTTAGAGGTCACATATCTGTAAAATAAAATCAAGATAATTCTTAGTATTACTGATGTTTGGGAATTAATGTTGTGCTATGTATAACGCTAAACGCAGTGAATGATATATCAATAGTGTTCAGCTGTTTTTTTAAATAATTTTTTAATTTATGCATACAAGAACTGGGATGTAGGCCAGAGATTCAGGGGGTAAGAAGATTCACTAGAGACAGAGTGGGGAGCAGAACAGGTGGATCCACTGAAATATACTGCTGATGGGAGCAGCGGGCTAGACAGAGAGGTCTGCTGAGCCATGTGGGTTATCTCCCAGGCCAGGAAACCAACTTATACTGCAGTGGCTGGCGATAGTTAGATAGCACTGAGACTTTAACCCCTGTGCCACCTGGGAGGCCCATGTTCAGCAATCTTTATGAAGCTCACAGACTACGGCAGAAATCAAATAAATTCAATTGATTAATAAAAGGAAAAATAAGGACCATAATGGTAAAAAAAAAAATTCAAGAACGGATAAGGTTACATTGAGAAACAGGAAAATCTTAAGGAGCAAGTGGTGCTTGAGTTAGGTCTTGAAAAATGGATGGAATTTCAATATTAAGAGGTGTGGATAGAGGTAATAGTGAGAGCCAAGACACAGGGTCAGGCAAGGGGAGGGTGTTTTCAAGAAAGAGAGAATATAAAATTCAACTGGAAAGAAGGTTTACGTGATGGAGAGACAGTAGATAAGTGGAAAGAAGGTTGGAACCATGGAGTGGAGAACCTTGAACATTAGATGAAAAGTCTGTTCTTTGTTTAAATGTAATAATGTATATAAAACATCCTCCCCATTGGCATAAAGTAGGCACTCAGTTAATGAGCGCGCCCTTCCCCTTTCTTCTTTAATCTGTAGGCAGTAGGGAACCAGTGGAAGTTTTCAAATGGGGGAGAGAAATGAGCAGATTGATCAGGGCAATATTGAGCTTGTTGAGGTCAGAGGAGTGGGCACTTGAGCAGCAAAGTGGCAGGAGAAGAGGAAAGGACAATTGACCTTGAGCAGGTAGACTACAGTAATTGACTTTATTTGATGTGAAGGGGGGATAAGATATCATAATCACTTTCAATTTTTTAATTCCAAGAAACTAGGAACATAGGAAACATAAGAATGATTTGGTTTGAATAGAGAAGAGGACAGTTTAGGAGATAGCAATGTTGAATTTCTAGCTGGACATTGAAGGAGAAAGTCTAAGAGGCAGCTGTAGCTCTGGGGAAGAGGCTGTAGTGACCTTGGGAATCATCATTAAGAAGGTGAAATGGTGCCACAGAGGGATGCTGCCAGGCTTATGTGCTCCCTGAGGGCACAGCTGCGAATGGGACAAAGTCCTGGTTCTTAGGGAGGAGAATACAAACACCAAAAGGAATTCTCCCCACGTTCCCCAACTCCTTCTCTTTGTCCCCTGCTGACCCCCTGTGGCCTTAATTCTGCAGTCATTTCTACACTTTCGTATCTCTGTAGTCTATAGATGAGTAGAATCATCCCAAATTTGTCTTTCTCTCTCTGGCTTATTTCACTTATTACAATCCCCAGCCTCATCCATATTGTCACAAATGGCAGGAGTTGTTTTTTGTTTTTATTAGTTGAATAGTATTCCATTGTGTAAGCTAACAATGTTGTCTTAATCCAGTCATCTGTTGTTGGGTAATTAGGTTGTTTCTATAACTTGGCTATTGTAAATAGTTCTGTAAATGAACATAGGAATTCAAATATCCCTTCAAGTTAGTGTTTTTGCATTCTTTGGCTAAATTCCAAGGAGTGGAATTACAGCATCAAATGGTAGATCTATTTAAAAGATTTATTTCTATTTATGCATACAAGAACTGGGGTGTAGGCCAGACCTGTGGGGGAGGGGTAAGAGGATTCACCAGAGACAGGGTGGAGAACAGAACAGGTAGATCGACTGAAATGCACTGATGAGAGGGAACACCTGGCGAGACAGGAGAGGTCTGCTGTGCCATGTGGGTCCCCTCCCTCGCCAGGGATAAACCTCTGGGCTGCAGTGTCTGCAGACAGCTTGATAGCGCTGTGTCTCTAACCCCTGTGCCACCAGGGAGACCCCTATTTTTAATATTTTGAAAAACTCCTATACTGTTTTCCAGAGGAGATGGGCCAATTTACATTCCCACCAACAGTGTATCAGGGTTCCTTTTTCTCCACACCTTCACCTACATTTGTTATTTTTTGTTTTGTTTTATTTAATATAAATCACTATATATATAATATAAATCAGTATATAATATAATATCACTAAAGATGATATTTTATTGGGGTTTTGAGTTGCATTTCTCTGATGATAAATAGTGTTGAGCATTTTTTCATGTGCCTGTAGGCCATCTGTATGTCTTCACTGGAGAAGTATCTATTTAGACCCTCTGCCTATTTGTTGATCTGTTCTTTGTTCTCTTTATATTGAATTGTTTGAGGTCTTTGTAGAGTTTTCATATTAGCCTGTTGTCAGATGTCTGATATGTAAGTATTTTCTCCCATTCAGTAGGAAGTCTTTTGTTTTATTGATAGTTTTTTACACTGTACAGAAATTTTTAGTTTGCTGTAGTCCCATTAGTTTATTTTTGCTTTTATTTTCATTGCCTTTGGAGTCAAGTCCCCAAAGACATAGTTGAAGCCAACATTGTGGAGAAAATATGAAGATTTAATAAGTTTCCCAACTAGTTAGGCCTGGAATGCTCAACACTATTTATCATCAGAGAAATGCAACTCAAAACCCCAATAAAATATCATCTTTAGTGATATTATATTATATACTGATTTATATTATATATAGTGATTTATATTAAATAAAACAAAACTTCAGTTTCCCAACTAGCTAGGCCTGGAATGCAGGTCCATTTTACCATTAACAGGTTGTTCTTTTCATTATTTCATTATATGAATGAGTCCCCCTAGTATTATTTTGGAATTACAGGGAAATTATGTAGAATTGGAAGAACTGAGAATTGAACTTAAGGAATGCATACAGTTAGGAACTAGGTGAAAGAAAAGTAGAAAATGAAAGAAAGAAAGAGAGAGAGCGCATGTAAGCAAGAGGTTCCAATAGAAGTACCCAGATAGCATGTGATGGAAGACTTGTAAACAGAGTGATATAATATTTCCAAACATGGAAAATGTTAAAGAGATAGTGAGCTCTGACTAGATGGCCAATGATTGTGAAATATAGCCACAAGACAATAATTTCCAGGATGGATCACAAAAAGTGGAAAAATAAATCAGTTTTAAGGAACTAGAGTAAGTACAGATTACTTTTGCAAAAAGCTTGAGGTCACAGGAGGAAATTAAAAGGGAAGTCTCTCAGACAGAGGAAGTAGGTTTATGAGGTAGTGGTCTTAGGAACAACACTAGGGAAGGGAGCAGCTCTGCACAGGAGAAGTCAAGCTGTGATGCAGGACAAAGGTTCAGCCAACCTTCAGTGCGGTCCACTTAGCGTGAGAGTCGTTGAATGTGGGCTGCCTGAGAAAGGAGCAAAGCATGACAGCCGAGGGCTGATGACAATATCACTCCAAAGAGCTGGGGTATTTATTCTCTTTCTGCCTGTGCTTTTTTTTTTTTTTTTTTTAAGATTTATTTTATTTATGCATGCATGCAAGAGCTGGGGCATATGTAGGCCAGACTTGGGGGGTATGTGTGAGAAAGGATTCACCAGAGACAGTGGGGAGCAGAACAGGCAGACTGACTGAAATACACTGCTAAGGGGAGCAGCGGTCAGGACAGGAGAGGTCTGCTGCGCCATGTGGGTCAGCTCCCTGGCCAGGGTCGAACCCATTCTGTGGTGCATGAGATAGCTTCATAGTGCAAAGTCTTAACCCCTTAGGCCACCAGGGAGCCCTTCTGCCTCTGCCAGGAATAGTTCTTTATTCTAGCAGAATCAGGGAGGAATATTTTTAGGATAAAACTCAACTTTGGCAATAGATGCTTAAACAGAAATTCCTCATTGCTTGACAGCCAAAACTTATTTAAAAGGGGTAATACATTTATGGAACACCTCCTATATATCAAAACAAAACATCCCCTTTCCAGGAGCTCTCAATTTAGCAAGAGAAGAAGGCACAAAATCAATAGCTCTGTAAGGGGCTGAACTTATCTTGCTTGTGTTTGTATCTGTACAACTCAGTCTGTGCCTGGTGTGTGTGTGCGTGTGCATGCGTATACACACATATTAGGTTCCTAAGGGAGTAAAACTGTCTGCCCCTAAAATTTGCCACTTTGACTTGTGGGTTGTTATGAGCCAAAGGAAATTAGGTCCCAGCAGATTCAGAAAGACTTTTCTTTACCTCTGTCTTAATTGCTTAAAATATTTATTTATTTATTTATTTATTTATTTATTTATTTATGCATACAAGAGCTGGGTACAGGCCAGAGTCAAGTGAAAGGATTCACCAGAGACAGAGTGTGGAGCAAAACAGGCAGATGGACTGAAATACACTGCTGAGGGGAGCAGCGGGTGAAGCAGGAGAGGTCTGCTGCGCCATGTGGATCTCCTCCCTGGCAGGAAATCGAACTTACACTGCTGTGCAGTGGATGCTTCACAGTGCGGCGTTCAACTTGCTGCGCCATCACAAGGCCCTGCTTAAAATAATTTAGATAGAGTATATTCAAGGTAAAGAGGTATCACAGTTAAAAAAGTAAAAACTTAAAAGTGATAGACTAGGGGGAACTAGTTAGGCCTATTCTCAAATGCTTTTCTCATCTTCCTGTAAGAATTTTTCCTCCTCTTCTTGAAGTGTCAGACCTCTACCACTTCTCCCTAGAACAGGGAGGACTGGTATATAAATTCTACCTGACTGTTGAGGGGGAGGTGTCATGATTTGTAGGTTCCTAGATGTTTGAAATTTAATTTTCTTCTGTTAATCTGTCATGTCATTTTTTTTTTATTAAAGATTTATTTATTTATGCATACAAGAGCTGGGGTACAGGCCAGAGGTGTAGGGGTGGTGAAAGAATCCACCAGACAGAGCAGGATGCAGAACAGGCAGATTGACAGAAACACACTGCTGAGGGGAGCAGCGGGTGAGGCAGGAGAGGTCTGCCACATCATGTGGGTCCCCTCCCTGGCCGGCGTCAGGGATCGAACTCGTGCTGCTGTGGCTGTGGTTTGCCTTATAGTGCGTTGCTTAACCCACTGTGCCACCAAGGCGGGCCCTGTCATTTTTAACTAGTCAAGAAACCTAGAAGGGTAGAAAGAAAATTTTCCCTCTCCAACAGGTCATTCATAGGCACACACACACACACACACACACACACAAAATGAGTTAAAGTACTAGAGCGAATAAGAAATGCTTGGGTAGCAGATAGAATGTAGAATTAATTCTGTCTGAAAGAGTTAGGGAATGCATTATACATTTTTAGAGAATCTTAAAGAATAATGAATTTTCCAAGTAAGGAAGGAGGGCAGATGGGTGACAGGAGTTAATTCTAGATATTTGTTTTAGGGAAAACAAAAACATGAAAAGTAATACTTAAACAGTGGGTGGAAGTTGGGGCCTCCCTGGTGGCACAAGGGGTTAAAACCATGAAGCTACCTGCAGCCACTGCAGCATGAGTTCAATCCCCGGCCCAGGAGCTGACCCACATGGTGCAGATGATCTTTCCTGTCTCACCCACTACTTCCCTCTGCAGTGTATTTCAGTCAGTCTGCCTGTTCTCCTCCCCACTCTGTCTCTGGTGAGTCCTCTTACATCTGGCCTGCACCCCAGCTCTTGTATTGCATAAATAAATAAATCTTAAAAAAAAAAAGAGTGGGTGGAAGTTAAGTATGGAAGGAAAAGTCTTCTATTTAAATTAAGCGCATGATACAGATATGTATTAACATCTATACAGAAATGAGTTGACTATTGAAGTAATGTGGTATGTTCTGTGAATTTATATTAATAGGATTTTATGAAAGAGATTTTCAAGCTAAATTTGCAAGGAAGTTTTTGGTGAACAAATGGTCCTGACTTGCAATGTTTTGATAATGGTTTGAAATCAAAACACATTTACTAGAAATCACCATAGCCCCCCACCCTCCCCACCTTAACATTTCAGCCACCTAGCAATAGGTAGCATCATGCACCTATTTGCATTGATTTTGGGTGGGCCTGTGAGCTGTAACTCCCTCAGCCACAGTATCAAAACAACCAGTACACCCAGTATACTATGTTGCCAGTGGTTTTGGATAGTGTCTCCTGTATTTTCCATCCCACCACATCTGTTTGTTCACTTTCAGTATTCAAAAAATTATGAGATTCAACACTTTATTATAAAATTTGTGTTAAATGATTTTGCCCCACTGAAGGTTAATGTTGTGCTCTGGTGACCTTCAAGTTAGGTTAGGTGTATTAAATAAATACACTTTTCACTTAAGTATTTTTAACTTAAAATGGTTTTAATGGGACAGAATCCCATCATAAATTGAGGATGATCTGGACAAGATGGAGGTGGTCTGATACTGTTACAGGGTAACCCTGATATAATAAAATGGGTTTGCCTGACTGGGTTTTTACCCGCATTTGAAAGGCACTTATAATAAGCTTTACTGCAGGCACATGTAACAAAGGTTAATAAAGGGGAAAAAAAGGGGCTAAGAAGGGGAAATAAAGTCATGAATAATACAAGGAGAAGAGAGGAAGACAAATCCGTAAATGTGTTTTACCAGTTTCTCCAAGCTGGAACCCAATAGCACGCTGATAGCTGGCTTTGAAGGAAGAGAGCCCCCAAGGCCCACATGCTGGTTTTACACCCAGCCTGGCTGCTCAACTCCACCCTCAGGTCCTGGTGATCCACTCTTCGATGAGGACCTTATAGGATTTGTAGATCTTGGATATTGTTCATCTGGAGTGGGGGTTGGAGTCCATAAACCTATTTGTGTAATTTATTTAGCACGACCTTTCCCCCTAACAATTTGGCAGTTGAGTGCTGACTCGGTCTAACAGATTGTGACTCTGCCACTAATGAGCTGTGTGTTCTTAAGCAAATTACTTAACCTAGGAATCAGGTTCCTAATTTGCAAAATGGAGATTGTAGAAGTCCCTGCCTCACAAATTAGTGAGACTTAATTCAAGTTTGTGACAGGCTAAATATGGTGTCTGATATAAGAATTTAGTTAACACTGTCAGTTTCTGTAGGTGAGAATTGGTCCCTAGTAGGCAAGAGTGGAGTATGTATGTTGGGAGGAAGAACTGCATAAAGGAAACAGTGGGGCTAAGGGTAGAGTCTCATTGTAAAATTCATTCCTATTTCGGAATTCCTAAACTTATATGGGACGCTTTCCTCCACTTTAATTTATGGATGATTTCCACACATACTTACATTTTCTTGTGAGCTGGGGATAAATTGGTACCCAACCCAATCTAAGGCAGCTTTGCCTTAGGATAATCATCTGGGATAGAACAAAGACGATAGAACCAGTAAAATGATGGGACTTTGGGTGATCACTTTTGAGACTGCATTAGAATAAAGCAATCATCTGAGGTCCAGGGTAGAAGATCCAATAGTTCCTCCCTTATTCTATGGCTGTTTCTCATAGGAACCAAGACTTGCTGGAAGCCTACCTTGACTGATACGGATTGATTACTTATTCTCTTTTTTTTTTTTTTAGTTAAATATTTATTTATTTATTTATGCATACAAGAACTGGGGTACAGGCCAGAAGTGCAGGGGGTGAGAGGATTCACCAGAGACAGAGTAGGGGGCAGAACAGGCAGACTGACTGAAATACACTACTGAGGGGAACAGTGGGTGAGACAGAAGAGGTCTGCTGCGCTAAGTGGGTCACCTCCCTGACTGGGGATCAAACTCATGCTGCAGTGGCTGCAGATAGCTTCATAGTGTTGCAACTTAACCTCTTGTGCCACCAGGGAAGCTCCATTACTCTTATATTTTCATTTCCATTCTAAGATATTTATTTTATCACACCTATTTGCCCATGTTTATGGTGCTAGGAGATTTTCTTTAGAACGATCAGAATACTTTATGAAGGCAGCTCCTTCTTTTCTCCTATATCCCACACTGTTCTCACCTCACCCTAATACTCTCCTTTCCAGCTGTGCTTCCAGCTGTGCTTCCGGCTGGTCCACCAAGTGTTTTGCCTGAAGCAACATCCCCATTCTTTCCATTCCCCTCCTCCCAGATTGAGAAATTCTGGACTTGCCCTGGGTTTATTTTTTGCAGTCTTATATTTTCCTTATCTTTCATTAGGCAGAGACCTGGGCTTCCTGCTTTCATCCACTTGTGGGTCACTGATTGTCCCACGATGCCAGCGGATCCTTCATATCTCAAGGAAGAGACCAGGCAACATTTTCACCCAGACTCAGACTCCTCATAATTGCACCAGTGCTGCACGTACCTATGTGGAAAATAGTTGTGGATTGTTGGGCTTGAGGTTAATTAGTTTCAGCTTACGTCTCAGGGGAGCAGAGTTCTAATGCAATACATCCCTGTTACAAGTGCCCTAACCAGCTTCATTCCAAGGGGGTGGCACACGGAAGGAAAGCAATTCCTTTCACTCCACCCCTTTCTTCCCCAGACCGAGTGGGACAGATATGAAATCTTAGAAGAAAAGTTTTCAAGCTCAGTTAACTGTTCATTAATACACAGGAGTGGCAGATACATAATGCTTCCCTTTTCATGTTAGGTCAAAGATGAAATTTGATTATGCTTTGAAGGGTGTGGTGTGTTTCTTGAAAATCCGAGAGTCCCGGCGTTTACCATCGCCCACAGAAGCCTAGAGTGCGCTTATCTAACCAAGGGAGGCGCACTTGCTGCATATAAAGAAGCAGGAGCCCTCACCGGGAAAGTCCAAGCCATTCCGCACAATGAAGCAGAAGCAGCCTAAGACCGAGGCAGCTCCACACTGTGAACTAAGTAAGTAGCCAGTAAGTATGCGACAGCTCAGGAAAACTGCCCAGCTGAGCAGACCTGTAAGGACGACAAGAACAACTCTCACGGTTTTCTTTTATGTTGCAGCAGAAGTTCCCAAAGTGAAGGTTCTGCCCTGGAAGAACTTCATGAAGCCCTTCTGAAACTCCCCAGATGTACCGTAGCGGGTCTCAGAATTAATTTGTGCATTTTCTTTTCTCTGTAGGAGAACTTCTCTATGGAAACCCGCCTGTACAGATAACTAAGTCACCCAGGTTTTGGGCCCCTGCGTGTTTTTACTTTACTGTAAACTTTGATATATTTCTTTGTGCAGTTCGCTCTGCTTTCCTTCTTGGACTTTTTTTTAACCGACTAATGAAATTGTCTCCCAGCAGTTTTTACACGAAGAAAGACAGTGGAGGGGGTTATACCTTTTCTAAGTCAACGACTTGGTTATCTTTGGTGTGAGCGTAGAAGGGTTCAAGAATGTTTTTGGTAATTCAGAATTTTGTAGAAAATTAGGGTAGTTTGTCAGACATTTATTTTCTCCCCTCTAAAGCACCACCAGTCTGGAATTCCTCTTCACGCGCTGCGATTTGAAGTTGAGGCTGGGGGTGGCATGGATTTATTTTGGGGTCGGTAGAGATTAAAGCGTGGGCAAGAGAAACAACGCGGTACCGAGGCTTGGGAGGAGGCATCTGATGAGGTCGAACTGGCTGTACAGGCTGTTTCGTAGTTCCTCCCCGGTATGGGGTGCGCCTGGTGGGGTGGCCGATACTACGGTGTGGCTCTGGGGGCAAAAGGAAAAGCTCCCGAGATGGCTGGCTACACTTTGTGGGGTGGAGCCGTACCTCGCAAAACCACGTCTCCACAAGACAGCGGCTGAATGCCGGTACCTAACGTGAAGCCGCGGCTTAGTATGGCAGGGAACTTTCCTCTCCAGCGGTTGCTCCTAAGGCGGGAGTCTTGGTAGCCCCACTCGCGGGTGGAAAGTGCACACGCGCGGGCTCCGAAAACGTAGT
The DNA here is from genome assembly GCA_019455555.1 of Galemys pyrenaicus. NCBI lineage: Eukaryota > Metazoa > Chordata > Mammalia > Eulipotyphla > Talpidae > Galemys > Galemys pyrenaicus. Next base: position 936,742 of record JAGFMF010011958.1, read on the forward strand.
TCCAGCCACGCTCGCAGGCCCCGCCTCTGTGCTGACCTCGGTGGGCGGAGCCGAGGGATTCGCACTTAGCTGGTCTCGCGCCGCCGGCCAATCCCGGGAATCCAGCCAATAGGAATGTGCGGCTCGGCGCCCGTCTGCCAATCGCGAAGCGCGTGGGGTGGGCTGGTTAGCGTTTACTCCAGGGATATGGAGACGCCGGCGCGGGAGCGACCAGTCAGGTGGTGGCGGAGCGGGTAAGGTGAGGGGCGCGCGAGGTCAGGGGTCACGCGGCCTTGGCTCTCCCCTGGCTGGCGGGAGCCGGCGCTGGGTGTCCCAGAGCCGGCCGGGGATAAGGATCCTGGATGGCCAGGATGGGCACCCGGGTCGCTTGAGGCAGGAAGGCCCCAAGGCGCTAGGCGCGGGGGCCTTCTGGAGCCAAAGCATTCGAAGGACCACCGCGGGGAAGGCAGCAGGAGGGAGGTGTGAGGGGCGGTCGCCTGAGGCCGCGGGAGCCTCGCCCCTTCCCCGACCGGCCTAGGAGAAATGGCCGAACCCCGGGCCGCACCAGTCGTCGCGCCAGGACCCGTGACCCGTGACCAGGGTGCGCTAAACTGCTTAGCGCCGTGGCAGCGGCGGCTGGGCACAGGGCAAGGTTCCTGAGGCCCGTTCTTATCTGAGGCGCCCTGGGGCCGGGTCGGCACCCTGCCGCCTCATTTCAACAACAGCAAAAAACATTTTTGGTGTCGCCTCACTTCAGCAACAACAAAATTTTTTGGTGCGGCCAGAAAGCTTTTTATTTGCCCCTCCCCACACCATCTTTATATCCCTTTCCTTCTCTCTCACACTTAACCTCACAGCCCTCCCGGTGTTTGATGTCTACTGGTTACAAAAATTCAGTTTAGTGTGGCCGATGTCAAGAGTAGGCCGCTCAATACGTGGATGGATTTTAGAGCTGTTCGTGTAGCCCGCAGGGTCCAGGAAGACAGGGGCCTTTTTTGGGGCTGGGGGTTGGGGAAGGAGGCGCTGTTGCACTTGATGGTTGGGGTGTATGCTCTACAACTCTTCGATTCATATGCCCCTACTTTTAAAGATTCATATGCTCCTACTTTTAAAGCTGTCCCTCTTTTTTTTAAATTTCCGTCTTTGGATCTCTTTTTCACTTTTGTTTTTCCCAACAAAATGTATTATGTACATAATGTATTATGACTGTTTCGCAGTGTATACTTAGGGGAGTTGATGAATCTGGGCTGAGTTTTCTGTGTCTAAAATGAAAATACTCTTTACTGTCCACTGCTTTCTGAAGAGTATTACGAAGTTAAGTTTGATACCTCTTTCAAGTAGAGAACAAAAGCAAGATTTACGGGGACTACAGGCAAGGGCTGAATGGCTTCCGTGAACTTTTGCTGGCCATCTTTTTAGCGAATGTAGGTAAAAACAAGGGAGGAGATGTTTACTTTGACGTCTGTGAAATCTGAAGCCAAATTCTTACTTGGCTGTGTCAGCTGTTGAACACGTTGCTTAGCGTCTTTGCTCCTTTGGGCCACATACTGAAAGAGGGGATTAATAAAAATGAAGTGAGGGGGGCAGTATTAGATGAGTTAATAATACACAAAGTTTTAGAACAGCTCCTGTCATACAGGAGTTCTTGTTAGTACCTACATTTGCCTTCTTTCCCTTTAAAAATTTCATGCTAAAGAATTCAGACCTAATTAACATTTACTCAGAATCCTGTGAGCCTGTTAACTGTGAACCCATAGACCAGTATTTTCCCTCCAGGTCATTAACTTTGAAGATGTATTATAATTACAAGTGACTCGATGCCTCCAGCCTTGTGGGGTTTTTTTAGAGTGGGAAGTCATTAAATAAGGTTGAAAACTCATTATACTAGGTCTGTCTGTGATAACTATGTTGGTAAATGAAACCTGACAACTTTGTAGGCTGTTTAGTTTTTCACTGGATAACATTTCATTTACAGTCTCAGCCTATGCAGTTTATTTTGAACCCAGTACCAGTAGAGCATGATTGCAGCATACTTGGTTTGTCATGTTTTCGGAATAACTGTGGGACTCTGAAGGGGAAATTTCTGGGTAGCCTGACAGCACTTGTTAGTGAATGGGTAAGGTTGGTAGAAAACTCATCTTACTCTGTTAGGAAATCAGCAATAGTCCTTTGTTTTACTCCACAGAGTAGCTAAGCATCTTTGGTTCCCTTTGGACTCAGTGAAGCCAAGGTTTAAAAAGTGTATCCACAAAGTACCATCTTTTCTGCTTGGGTGGGTGCTGTGGGATCAAAGAGGTCTTTACTCCCTACCTTCTCTCTCACACACACATAAATGGCTGCTGACAGACTTACGCTCTTTCTGGAGGGGTAAATGTCCCTCTCAAGTTCTTTTTGTATTGTCTGCAAGATTCTGAGGGATGATTGTTTTGTCTTCCAGTTCGACCAAGTAAGCTGCTGTATAGACAACACTATAGAAAATAATCACAAAATGGGAAATCTTGAATTTCAAAACGGAACATTGCTTATTGTGTTAGAGTCTTTTTGAAGCCTACTTGTGCTTGAACAAGGAGAGTGACATCTTTTAGGTGTGTGAGGTGGTTGTCATATTTGTCATAGCATGTCACGTATCATGTTTCTCATCTGCTTTTTGAATATACAGAACATAAGGAATTAGTATATGTAGAATCTTGTCTCACTCATCAAGTGCCATTTATTTTTCTGCTAATTTAACAAACATATACCAAACAACACTTATTGGCCCCTGCAGATAGAAAGAAGAGTCCTTCAGGTATCATCAGGAATATTGTTGGTAAAATAAAGGAACACCTATGTATTATGAACTATATTTTAATAAAATCTGAATGGAACATAGAATAGTGAGAAATGATAAAACTGTTTACTGTCTTAATTCCTTTTCTACTTTAAAGTCAGAATAACATAACTTTTTTAGTTTAAGCACCAGTTTCCAGTAAAAATATAAGTAGGCCTAATTTAATTAGTCCTCAGTCTCTATGCTAATTGCTGTTAGGTTGTTTGGGTTATTTTTGTTTTTGTTCCATTTATCATTAATTATCTGTTAAAACTTAGGAATAAAAGGAGAAGGCTACAAGTTATTAAAAATCTGACAGGTTCTAGAGAGCAGAAGAAAGTGTATAAGGCTGGAGAATTTTACGGTTTTTGTACCCTATCTCTCTATATTTTTTTCTTTGCTTTAAGGAAAGAAACTGACAGAAATAGGTACTTTGAATTGTTAAAGCCAGTTGTCCTCCCAGGGCCAATGTCTTTCACTAGAATAAGTGAATTTAATGTAATATAATGGTAATCATTGTTCACTTTTGCCATATAGAAGGTGCTTAAGAAAGAAAGGCAAAACATTTTTTCTGAGGCAGTCAGTTGACTTTCTTGTTTTAGTATAAAGGTTTTTTTGAAATTGTTTACAAAGCTTGTATTCCGCGACAGATGTGTCAGGCCAGGGTGCCAGATTGGTTCCTGAAAGGGAAACACAGTGCTGTAAACTTTTTTAGGAGGAACTTAGAGGAAGCACACACTGAGTGTTGGGAGGAACAAAGACCAAGCTACAGTTACTGGAAATAACACTTTAGTGTCCCTGAATTGTGAGTAGTTAAGAAGGTTTGAATTCTGGTTAAGCTTAGAGCACTGAGCAGAGAAAGTGAAGAGTTCTCTTCAGCAGGTAGCAGGTTTTTCTAATATTGACATTTCTGGTTGATGAGTGATATTTTTGTCTAAAAGATACGTTCTTAGCAGTCACATTTCTGTTCTTTTAGAAGACCACATTTCTGTTAAGTGTTATCATTTTTGACGCCCAGGCAGCCAGCTTCATTATCAACTGTTCTCTTCCTACTCCCTCCCTCCTCTTCTGGCAGCTAACATTTTTCCTTCTTTATCTTTAATTGGTCTCAATGTCAGGGCTTCCCCCCCCCCCCCCCCNATTGGTCTCAATGTCAGGGCTTCCCCCCCCCCCCCCAACTATTAAATAGATTCTCAAAAGTTCAACTCTGGTGAGAAGCAGCAAACTGAGTTGACACTGAGTTGAAATTGGTTTTCTGGTAGACTAAGCAAAATGTCTCCAATATAGAGATTATTGTTGCATGCAAAGGTAGTAAAGCAAATTTAGGTCTCTGTTGATGCTTTAGTGGCCACTGTGCCAGAAAAAGAGAGGCAGGCAGGCATGCTGGCTGGCCCGTGTGCATTAAGCACATCGTACAATAGCAGCACTGTTTGTACTTTATGAACTGGGCATATTTGTGTTCCTTTTGCTTGAAGGCATTCTAGTACCCAGATGGGTAGTGAGGATTAGAGTTTTGGGATCTCTTTAAAAATTTTAATTTTGTTATTGAAGTAACAGAATTATAAGTAAGTTTTAGGTGTGTGTCGTTAAACTTCAGCATGATTAAGTTCACCACTAAAGTATACTTCTACCCTTAGAAAGTGGATATAATCAGTCTTCAACTGGCCTTTTTTATAGTTTTATGTCAAATACGTTTCCAGAAGGGAAAAATAGGATACACTTATCCAAATTAATTTAAAAATTAATTCCAAACTTCACATCCTCAAGAATAATTCAGAAATTTTCATGGATTCTCAAGTTCTTTCTCTCCCCTCACTCCCAGTGGGGCAGATTGAGTTTTGGAACTAATTAGATGGATATCCTTTATGGAAAGATTCTGATAATGGGGGCTTCTTCACTGACTTGGATAGGAAAAACAGGAAGTTTTATTAAAAAACCCTCATTTTTAAAAAAAGTGGTTAGTCATTTTGCTTATTAAAACAGATACGGTTCTAGAAACAGCTTTGTTTGAACTCAACACTTGAATATTTTAGAGAATTTTATTGAATCCCAATTTTCCAAGGGCAGGAACTCTCCTTCACAAACATCTTTTAACAACATAGACTTTGCATTAATAGTAATGATTCCTACGAATATCAAGTATTTTAGCCTAAAAGTAGACCTTTAGGAAAAAGGAAATTTTAAGCTAATCTGGAAACCTTTATGTTTTCTTTAAAACAAATAGAATTTTTAAATCCCAACTCCTTATTACATTGTAGTATTTGGGTGTTGCTTTTTAAAGCCTTGATCTGTGTAGCTGGCAATTTCTACTTTGTTACCAGCATTCCACTGGCATCAAACATACAAGGGACATGGGGGAAAAGAAATGGCTTTTCTATTCAGGTTTAAATGCTTCCTTTTCATGTTTATTTTATCAATTGCTTCCTTGCAAACACTTTTCTGGTTGCCTCTATGAACACTGTAAATAGTGCTGTCTTTGACTTTTATTGAGATAGGGAAGAGGCTAGCAAGGGGAGACAAGAAAAGACTTGAAAAACATTCAACCTTGGGATTAACTTTAGGAAGAACTTTGCAACATGGAACACATCTGTAAAAATCAGTGAAATGGTTGTCTTGAGTATCTTTGCACTCTGTGGGGAGACTTTAGTAAGAAAAAGATCTCAAACACTGTTTTTTTAACCCTGGGGGGAAAATGTTTCAACTTGTATGTATTTTAAAATGCAGTATTTCAGACTTCCATAGGAGAATTTTTTTTTACAAGTTTAGATTACCCTAGTTGTTCTTCCAGAGTTCTTGTAAATGCTAAGAGAATAACACAATTATTGTTAATTAGATGTTCAGAATTTATTATAACTACAATGTATTTGGGAATATACTTAAATTTACAGGGAGGTTGTAAGATTATATCAAGGAATGTCAGGGAATAAAACACTTCAAGATAGCAAAGAGAACTGATAATGGTAAAAAGTAGATGCTTTGTTGCAATCTGGAGGATTGTGCCTTTTAACCCAAATTAGGAAGTAAGGAAAACACTTCCTTGAGGAGATGGTATCTGATTCTTTGCATTCAGTTGAAACTCCCAAATCATAACTTCAGAGCATGTCTATTTGGGCACTAAGACAAACTAGTATTAAGTTAAGCTTAAGGCCCTAAGTGCCTACCAACTGGACAACTGCAGATCTGTGGTTATTCATTACAGAAACTTTTATCGGGAGAGTTCAACTGAACATCCCTGAAGTATTGCAGAGAAACTGAGAGAACCCATATCACCTTTATGTAAAAAAAAAAAAAATTAAAAATACAGGTACATGGTGAATTTTTTGTTTATTTAAGTGCAAACAGTATACAGTATAATTGTATGAGAAGTTTTCCTTTCACCTGACCTTACTTGTGCTCCTGGTACTCTTAGGAACAAGAGTGCCAGTTTTTGGTTTGTTCTTTGGGAGCTAGTTTTGTATATGTATGTATTCTTTTTCTTTTTTTTTTTTCTACATAAATGATAACATACTATTCTAAGTTGGGCTTTTTATTTGACATAGTATCTTTGAGATTTTTCTACAGATACATAAAGAGCTGCATTATTATAACTGCATGGTGTTCTATCTCATGAATAAACTTTTATTTAACCAGTACCACTCCCTTACTAATATCTAGGTTGTTTTTACTCATTTGCTATTACAAATGATGCTCTGGGAAATATCCTTGCATATACTTGTATAAGGGTTTCTTTAGGATGATCCTTAAAAGTGAAATTGCTGGGTCAGAGGATATGTGGACTTTTTAAACTTTGTACAGAGAAGGTAACTTTATTAGCACTTTAAAGATTGTATAACAATCTTAACTACTTTTTTAAGATTTATTTATTTATGCATACAAGAGCTGGGGGTACTGGCCAGAATCGCGGGAGGTGAGAGGATTCACCAGACAAGAGTGGGGAGCAGAACAGGCAGATTGACTGAAACACACTGCTGAGGGCAGCAGTGGGCCAGGCAGGAGAGGTCTGCAACGCCATGTGGGTCCCCTCCCTGGCCTGCGGCAGGGATCATACTCTAACTGAAGTGGATGCAGATGCTTCGTAGTGCATTGCTTAACCCACTGGGCCACCAGGGAGGCCCAATTTTAACTACTTTTAAAAAGAAATGGAATAATATACTCATTACATTTAATCATAAGCACAACTTTTTCTGTCGTTGATTGCTTTTTGATAGATTTACTGGATTTAAGAGAAGGTGATACTTTGTGACTGGGGGTGAGCTAGAATAACAAAATGATTTTAATCTTAAAGCCACACTATTGCTTATTGACTTTGGTTAATTTTATCTCAGCCTGATATATTCTGAAATAATAACTGCTTCCATATGTCTTTTTTTTTTTTTAAGATTGATTTATTTATGCATACAAGCACTAGGGTACAGGCCAGAGCTGCAAGGTGTGTATGTGTGTGTGTGTGAGAGAGAGAGAGAGAGAGAGAGAGAGAAAGAGAGAAAATCTACCACACAGTGGGGAACAGAACAGGCAGATCCGATCTACTGAAACTCACTGCTGAGGAGAGCAGCAAACGAGGCAGGAGAGGTCTGATGCGCCATGTGGGTCACCTTCCCAGCCAGAGGCAGGTTTCGAATTCATACTGCAGTGGCTGTGGTTTGCTTCATAGTGTGTTGCTTAACCCACTGCACCACCAGGGAGGGCCCTGCTTCCATATGTCTTTATAATTTTTTTTGGAGATATAATTACTGGGCTACAAAATAAGCACATAAGATAAATGTTATCTTGTCTTTCCCCTTCTGAACTTGGAATCAACTGAGATTCCTTAATCATCTGATGGGAAGTTTTTCAAAAGTGAGCCTTGTTGTTGGGGGTTCTCTGGAGAATATGCCAGAGATCTGTGACCAAATGGGTTTGCTAATATCTACCCTTCTCTACAAACTTAATCCAACAGGATACTGGACATATGGGACTCAACCTAACCTCCCAGAGGTCACTTATTACAGGACTGAGAAAGTGCTGCTGGCATCCTGCAGATCTTACCTAAGCCTCCTAGTGCCTTAGCTTTTCTTCAGGGCCCAGAAGAAGCTAGGCCATGGTCATTAGTTTCATTTTCCAGTTCTTGAAGGGTTAGGAATGGGACCTGAAACATAGTTGAAGTCTCTACTCAGGAAAATTTGAGACTGGGAAATAGTGGCCCTCTACTACTATCAATATATACTGATGAAGTGATTTTCCCCTTATCCAAAAAACTGAGGGATGAATGAGCTCAAAGTTTTAGTTAAATCTGTTAAAAATAAAACATAATTCAGCCCAGTAAATTGAAAAGATTTGCCTTTATTACATGATTCATGAATTGGGCAACATCCCACCTAGCAAGTAGAATGGCGCATCAGAAGACTGTACAGAATGGAAGGCTTTTATAGAAAGGAGCGGGGGAGCGGGGGGAGAGGAACGAGGGTATGCTGAAATAAGGAAAAGAATAAATTATTTTAGCTAGGATCACCTTCTTTGGGGAACTGTGGCACCTGTCAGGCAAATTGCTCTAATCTTGAAAGGGAAATTCCAGATTGGCTAAGATTACATCCCTAGGAGGGGTTGAGGGACTAATACTGAGCATAAAATGACACCATTTTAGACCTGTTGTCTCTTTGAACAGATCAAAGAGAGGAATACTCCTTTAAAAAAAAATGATAAAAGAGTGGGGAGAAGGGGTGGAATCAATCTGGTTTCAGATATTTGGGTTTCTTTGAAGGCAAGGGCAGAGAATAGGTGTTTGCCTGGCAGTCTCTGGGCGCTTATTAGAAAGTGCTTATTTCACTGAAATACCTTTTGCTTCAATTTTGAAGTTTTGCAGCAAAAAATATGATTCAGACTTTTTCATTTGTGTTAATAGCCCTTAATTATACTCTGAAACTAGTTATTTTGAAGTTTATCTAATTCAGTAGTAGAATTACTTTATCACATAGCCATCCTTTGTACACAGTAACAGAATGCTGAATCTGAGCTTGCTGCTTTTTTTTTTCTTGCTAATTCCTCTCTCCCATTTTTCTTCTTTCTAGAATCCTACTCTAAGAACTCAGACACTCAGACGTCCAGCATGGTGTTGGATCCTGAACAAAAGATGCCTGATGGTAATTTACAGTTCTTTGTTATTGTTTACCTTTTGTTTGGAATAAGCATTTAGTCAGTAACAGAAACTTACCCATGTTTTCCCTTTTGTCTGTTCCAACAAAATTTGTCCTATCCTCTCCTCCCCAGTCAACAGTATCATCCTGGAGACCACTCCATTTTCAAATTAACATATGGTCACTTAGATTATAAGTAAAAATGGATTTATAACTGTTGAGACCTGCCTCATATCTTATTTCTAATTCTGAGATGAGCCAGGATTACCTACAAGTTAGGTTTCCATGGCAATAGTGCTTGCAAAGGTGGCACTATTCACAGCTCTGGGATAAGAGTCCTTTGACTGTTCAAGTCAATTCCTAATGTTTCACGTACGTATGAAGTAGTAAAATACAGGGCAAGTACATTATACTGTGAATTTGACTAGAGTTTCTTAAATGCTTTGATAATCCTTCCTGATTCTCAACTTCCCCTTTAAAATGTCTATTCCTTTTCCCCATAAATGTCCTCATCAGTTCAGGGGTACTTAGGGTGAAGTGGGTCAGCTCCTATAGAAAGAAAGTTTTTGATTTTCTAGTTGAAGGTTACAGGATTTCTTGCAAACACAGAGATTAGAGCTTCATGACTCACAATAGTCCTTTGATGGCTACATCAAATTGAGTTTTGTATCTTGCTGTTTTAGCCTTTTCTCATATACTCTTCCCCCTTCCTACTTTCAGATTAATTGCAAAATATAGGACTTAGGGAAACTGGTATTAGTCTGAGACAAGCCCTCTTATCATGTGACCTAGAGCCAGCATCCTGTGACCTAGAGCTCATGAGGAGGTAAAGGTTCCTGCATGTTAGTTTCTCCATAGCTTGAACTGTGGCAGGATTTTGCAAACTTGCACATTTTTTGAGATGCCTGAGGGAGGTAATTATATCTGAGGCAGATTCATTTAGTAAGTCCTAGCACATAATGGGGTAATGGTTGTTTTACTAGGCTGAACTAGTTCTTTTGTCTTAAAAGTTAGGATTTTAATTACTAAGTGGCTAGTCTAGGAATATTACATTTGAGCCATAGATGTCATTGTTTTTAGAAGAAAAAAGAATAGTTCCAAAAATTGCTAAGCAAGAAGTAGGAAAGTAGGAAAATCATTGTGATTAGTGTTTAAAAAAAAGAAACAACAGCCAAAAAAATAATTGTGCTAAGCCTCACTAAGATTTAATAAGTAACCTAATTTGCACTTTCATCGTCTCCAAATCTATAAAATAAAAAAATATGGACTTTCCTGGTCAACACTCTGTTAAGAAGCTCCTACTTTACCCTAAAGGAGGGTGGCTTTGGTTGAAATAGTTTTTTGCTAAATAACCTCCCTGTCCTGCCACCGTTACTAGTATAGAACCCTTACAATTTGTATAGTTCCTCCAGGTACCCTACACTTTGTTAGATATAATGTATGTTACCTAGTTCACGAATCATTTAATAAAGCCAGTTAGTGACTAATGTGGTTGAGTTTTTTTAAGTATTAAAATTGATTTAGAGCTGAGTGACTGGGGGAAGAGGGTTAAAGAAGGAGCTTTTTTATATTTCCCAGTTTCTCACCCATGTGGATGTATTATCTGTTCAAAATTTATTAAATATATAAAGGTAAATTAGTAGAAGTAAGTTGAGTTAGAATCAAGCTGTCTTGTACATTTAGGTATTGAAAAGATTTATATCAGTATTACTAAGGGTGAATTGTTAGTATTTTTTGTTCATCTTTTTTCTCAAATCTGTTAATTTAGATGATACTCCTGGAGACCATGGGGACTCTGCCAGTCTTGGTGCCATCAACCCTGCCTACAGTAACTCCTCTCTTCCTCAGTCCACCGGGCACTCAGAAGAACCCTTCACCACCTATTTTGATGAGAAGATTTCTATTCCCGAGGAGGAGGTTAGTCACAGGTGTTGGAGGAAACACCTACGGAAAAACCTGTCATTGAAAAGTCAGCTGGACAACTCAAAATCAATAGCTTCAGATCTAATTTTGCATAAATTCTCTGAAGATTGAGTTTTTGTAATTAGAAGAAGTAAAATGAGGGTCTTGAAAACAGTTGCCAAGTTGGACAGTAGTAGCTTTTTGATCAAGAAAGTATGAATTTCTTATTCCTTTTTTGGTGACTTCTGTTCCATTAGGTAGTGGTTGGTACAGACATGCTAATACTGTGGTTTTCAAATGACAGGCTGGTGAAAAGAGCAGATGAGGAAAAGGCTCTTACTTGGACAGAGAAATGACCAGATTATTGATAAGTGAATGAATGACATGCAAGTGAGCACAAAATATCCATGGGCACACTCAGCATCCAGCATTCCAAGTCCTTTGTCCTTGTGATATTTGTCCTTATTAATATTTGTGTGATAAAATAACAAGTTAGATCAGTAGTTTGGAGGTGATAATCAATTTAATCTTTTCCTCTTGTGTAGTACTCTTGTTTTAGCTTTCGTAAACTCTGGGCTTTCACGGGACCAGGCTTTCTTATGAGCATTGCCTACCTGGATCCAGGAAACATCGAATCTGATTTGCAGTCTGGAGCAGTGGCTGGATTTAAGGTGAACATCAAGTTCCTACTCTGGTTTCTTTACACAGTACTCCCTCATATCCTTTTTGTCTACTCTGCCTATTGGGTATAACTTCAGGGGCTATAAGTAGGTATTTTATTGGGAAGGACACTTCCATGAAAAGTGCTTTCCCCATCTGGTTTTTAATTTTATTCACATTGTTTCCTTGCACAAGGCGAAAGTACAGATGGGAGAAACCAAGACTTAGAAAGGTACAAAGCAACCAGGCTGGTCAGGTCATGTATAGAACCTGATACAGAACTCAGGTTGTGTGCTTCCTGAATGTACTGTTTCCCATCACATGACCAAACAAGCAGATCGAAAATGCCAGGTGTCTAATGAGTGCCATGTGGGATTTTGTTCTCCAGTTGCTCTGGGTTCTTCTGCTGGCCACCATTGTGGGGCTCCTACTCCAGCGCCTTGCTGCTAGACTGGGAGTTGTCACTGGGCTGCATCTTGCTGAAGTGTGTCACCGTCAGTACCCCAAGGTGAGCATTACACTGTCCTGTGTGTCTGTCACTCACATCTTAGGAGTCTGTGTGTCTGGCCATTAGTACTGACCTCACTGTATAGTGAAACAGGACTTGGTATCAGTGTCCAGGAATACTGAGAGTCCCAATAATAGAAATGATATAGCCCCTCTTGCTGCCAAGTCTAGTTTTTCTGCTCCTTCAAAATTTAACCTGAGATTTACTTTTCCCCAGAAAATTTCTGTAGAAAAATCTGTTAGAATAAATTTTTTAAAAAAGATTTACTTATGCATACAAGAGCAGGCTAGAGGTACAGGGGGCAGGTGTGTTTGAGAAGATTCACCAGAGACAGAGTGGTGAGCAGAACAGGCAGATCAACTGAAATACACTGCTGAGGAGAGCAGTGGGGGAGGCAGATGAGGTCTGCTGCGCCATGTGGGCCCCCTCGTTAGCCAGGTATTGAATTTGTGCTGCAGTGGCAGTGGATGCTTCATGGTGCTGCGACTTAACCCGTGACGCCACCAGAGAGGCTCTGTTGGAATAAATTTTTGGTAGTAACCAGTCCATGGAGGGGTAGAGATATTCTCTGTAAGCACTTTTAGTCATACATTCATATAATTCACTCTTTGTATTTTGTGTTTAATGTTTTTGTTCTACTTGACTTTTGGGGAAGAAATAAGTTTTTTCCTTTTACTAAAAGGTGTATGTGGTATGATTTTTGGATTATAATCCAAAATTATTATTTTTGCTAATAATAATTATTCAATTTACCCTGACCCTCAGTATACCTTGACAAATATAATGTCCTCTACAGCTTCCTTCTGGACATGTGGGGCTTTTTATATTGTCACATAAGGCAAGAATGAGCACTATGTCTGGAAGATTCCCTTGAGCCTAGACTAATCTTTAGATGAGATTATTGCTCTTCCTCTGATTGTACTTAATGTTTAATCTCCTTTCTTGGCTGTGAGAAAGTGTCCTTATCTGCTTTTTCCCTTATATTTAAAAACCTAACATCTTAATACCTTTATAATTTCTTTTAACTTTTCTTTCTTCGTGTATGTTTTTTGCTTATATTTCCCTTAACCTCTTTATCTCATCTACCACCCATTCCATCATAACTTTTATTCATTTATTTTTAAATGTTTTCTACTTGGATTTTGTTTACTTTTTTACTACTTTTTTTTTAAAGATTTATTTATTTATGCATACAAGAGCTGGAGTATAGGCCAGAGTCATGGAGGTGAGAGGATTCACCATAGACAGAGTGGGGAGCAGAACAGGCGGATACACTGAAACACACTGCTGAGGGGAGCAGTGGGCGAGGCAGGAGGGGTCTGCTGTGCCATGTGGGTCTCCTCCCTGGCTGGGGATTGAGCTCCCTGCTGCTGTGCTGCGGATGCTTCACAGTGTGGTGCTCAACCCGCTGCGCCACCAGGGAGACCCTACTTTTTTACTACTTTTAATTGAAGTAACATTGCATTATAATAACATTATATGAGTTTCAGGTATATGTTATTAAAAATTGACATTACTTTTTTAAAATTTATTTATGCATACAAGCACTGGGGTACAGGTCAGAAGTGTGGGGGGTGAGAAGATCTACCAGAGACAGAGTGGGGAACAGACCAGAACAGGCAGATTCACCAAAGTACACTCCTGAGGGGAGCAGCGTGTGAGCAGGAGAGGTCTGCTGTGCCATGTGGGTCACCTCCCCGGCCGGCAGCAGGGATTGAACTCATGCTGCAGTGACTGTGGTTTGCTTCATAGTGCGTTGCTTAACCCATTGTGCTACCAGGGAGGCCCAAAAATTGACATGACTCTTGACGGTTGCTTTTTGTACAGTTTTTGAGTAGTAGGTAAAAGAAGTTTGTTTTTTTTCCCCTGGCCTTAGTGGGGCCAGCTTAAGTAAATGTGCCTTTCACCTAGATTGTTTTACAAGGTTCATTTACTATTTTGTTACATGCCACTCAGTTCCAACCACTTTACCCAAGGTCATTTTGTTTATCTGTCTTTTCTTTCATTAAGGATGGCCCCACCTTTTCATATTTGTTTGACTTTTCAGCGATGGTTAGGATAGAGGTTTTCTTCGGTCATTTTCTGTTTTCTTCTATACAGTATTTTGACCACATTGGGATCCTCATTTTCCCCTAAAGCTTTAGGGTTGTTTTTAGGTAGGAAATCAGTGGCTGGAAAAATTCCATTCCTCTTTTGACTAAAAGGAAAGAGGAAAGAAATGAGGATCAGCTGCTTCCTTGACCTTGACTCATAGTCTCTGTTACATGTTACCTCTGCCTGCCCAGCTGGCCATATTGCAGTGATAGGCCAAGTAGAGCCAAGTTCTGGTACTGTGTCTAGCCTGGCTTATAAGGGATACTTTATAATCAGTGCCAAAATGTGAATTCTTAACTATTGGTGAATTTCTTTGATGATTAACTAAAATCATGTCTTTCTGCTGCTTGATGTTTAGGTTCCACGGATTATCCTATGGTTGATGGTAGAGTTGGCTATCATTGGCTCAGATATGCAAGAAGTCATTGGCTCAGCCATCGCCATCAATCTCCTGTCTGTAGGAAGGTGAGGAGGGTTTCATCAAAAATGAATCAGTTTTGCTAGACTTCAAAATAAAAACCCATAAAAACAAAACCCAAATAATTTTCAAGACTTAACTCAAGTAGTATTGTCATTGTTTCCTGTCTTTCCTTAACTCTCTAATTTTTATATCTGACCTAGGATTCCTCTGTGGGGTGGAGTTCTCATCACCATTGCAGATACCTTTGTGTTTCTCTTTTTGGACAAATATGGTAAGGAGAGTGGAATGAGTGCTATAGGAGGAATGTGCCACCATGTGACTAGGAAAGCCTGCCTGTGTGAGCTCACAGCTGCATTTTCCCTTTTAGGTTTGCGGAAGTTAGAAGCATTTTTTGGCTTTCTCATCACTATTATGGCCCTCACATTTGGATATGAGGCAAGTGTTACAGGCTATTCATTATCTTTTTAAAATGAAAAATATTTTGTATCTTTTATAATAAATGACAGTATAATGCTAAGATGGCTATATTGTATGACACATATTAATAAAAGTCACTCAACCCTGGGCAGTTTTGAAGGATGCTATAATCTATAGCAGATAGGAAGACCTGCAGGGACTTCTAGGTCAAAAATGACTAGATTTTTCTAGGGCTTCTAGACTAGGCTGCCTGGTTCCGAGTAGGCCATCCCAATCATAGGATAGTCTATGGGAGTCTTATGCAGAGAGAGGCTTATGCAGAGGGCACCAGGGTTATTCTTGGCTGTTAACTTACAGAAATCCTAGTTTTGTTATCCTGATTTAACCAACTGTAATTTAAACTCTCTCTGTTTTGCAACTGTTGGTGAGCTATAGGGAACATAGTGGATGCTTTCCGATTTGTGTCCCAGCACAGACACATGTAGAGATCCACACTACTTTATACAGTAATAGCACCTTTCTATGTCCAGTTGTTAGCACACTGATTTCTGCTTATTGGCTAACTGAACTTTTAAAATTCTATCGGATTTGTGAGCAATTACACAACTAAGTGAGTATACTAAGCCAGGAGAAGTATTTATGGGAAGCTTTATGAGGGTCTCAGTATTTATTAGTGGCAAACATAAGTGATTTTAGATAAACATAGTTTAATAGATTTGGAAAATCAAGAATTGGCTGTATTGCTGGGTCTGCCTCACAGACATTATTATAAAGGTATTATCAATGAGACCCCTAATAACCATTGTTTCTTTAGAATTTTAATCATATTCTGTAGATTATATTTTGTATACTTAAAAAGGTGATTTTTAAATTAAAAAATGATACCCCAGTTCTGAAGTCTGACTTCTGGCAGCTAGCCTCTTTGTCAATTGGTTTTTTTGATGATTCTGTAATCCTCACTGTCTTAATTGTTGGTGAAGATTATTGTAAGTAGTAAAGGATGTTGAATGTTTCCTAGTACTGTGTTATTCTCTTGGTCTTACAGTCCTGTAAAGACTAATAAATTGTTATATTGGTATATAGTATGTTACAGTGAAACCCAACCAGAGCGAGGTACTCAAGGGTATGTTCCTGCCATCCTGTTCAGGCTGCCACACCCCACAGATCGAGCAGGCTGTCGGCATTGTGGGAGCTGTCATTATGCCACACAACATGTACCTGCATTCTGCCTTAGTCAAGGTAAGCAAGGACCCTACCTCAGTGGCCTCCTGGATAGCTCATGGGATTTTTTGCTTTACTTTTAACACTTAATTTACAACTGTTACAACACTGAAGGAGCCAGGAATTTTAAGGTGGTTGGATATTTATAAACTCTACACACGTGGAATCTATTTTATCACCAAGCTGACCAAAGATAACTGACCCACAGAGAAGCTGAGACTAAAGTTCTTCATAAGATCTGAAAGCACAGACAGAAAAACTGAGCAATAAGAAGGAGTTTTTCAAAACCAATGAGAATTTTTTTGTAATAAAAAGTTAAATTTCTAGAAGTTTATTTAATTCCATGTCTCCTAAACTTTGATTACCTTATTTGCAACAAAAATGACTTTCTGCAATATGGTAAACTTCAAGTATGTATTTCAAAAATTAGCACAACATGAAGATTATTAAATAATTGCATTTTTATGTCAGAAGTCTGAATACAATAATGTTAACAGGTTTTTCTGCATTAGTAATTTGATTTATTTTTATTTATTTATGCACACAAGAACTGGGGTACAGAGTGGGGTACAAACAGGCAGATCTACTGAAATACACTGCTGAGTGGAGCAGCAGGTGAGTCAGGAGAGTTCTGCTGTGCCATGTGGGTTAGTTAGCTCTCCAGCCAGGGATGGAACTCTTGCCACACTGGCTGGCGATAGCTTGATAGTGCTGAGACTTTAAGCCCTGTGCCAACAGGGAGGCCCTGCTGGGAGATTTTAGAGACTTTTATATGGAAAGTCTTATAGACTGATATAGGTTGTTGTTCAGGACAGTAGTTTTTTCAAGCCACAGTATATTGAGAGTTTAGTAATCACTTTATCACTAGTCCCTAAGTGGGGAATCCCATACAGTGTCATCAACAGGTCATGAAGTTCTTAATCTAGGAAGTAAGAGCTCTCACATTTATTTGGTCAATTGTTTGACCTGTAAATCTTTCATCTGACTCCAAATTCATTACAGAAAACTTGTTCCAACTAGTCAAAAAATTAATTGCTGCTGTAATCTCTCTAGTCCAGACAGGTAAACCGCGCCAAGAAAGAAGAAGTTCGAGAAGCCAATAAGTACTTTTTCATCGAATCCTGCATTGCTCTCTTTGTTTCCTTCATCATCAACGTCTTTGTTGTCTCAGTTTTTGCTGAAGCATTTTTTGGAAAAACCAATGAGCAGGTGGTAAGTAAACCAGGGTCCTGAGGGGTAGTGATGTGAAGGTAAAGGCTCGAATGGGGTGACAGGAAAACACTGTAGTATTCTGGTGCTCACAGGAGATAGATCTGTAGCTTTATTGCTGTTCCTTAGAGCACAGCACCAGTCCAGGTCTACAGTGTTGGTACTGACCAAGCATTGCCCATCTTTCTCAGCTTTTGACTGAAAAGAGGTTGCTTCAGAGTCAATACTGCCTCATGCTATTATGTTAGGGACTTGATATCTGTTTGGCTCTGTTATCCCTTTTCGTTTCCTGATTATCAGTTGCCAGCCTTCTTGTCAGTACCATTATTTGATGAAGAATCAGCAAACAGAAACTGGCTAGGGCAGACTTTCTTCCATTGTGAATGTCCTATCCCTTGATCCCTGGTTGCCTGTCTAGTTTTGATCACCACGATGTTTCCCACTACAAGACCTCTGACCTTTCTTTGACTAAGGATTCGCTATTCTGGGTGTCCTTTGATATTTGAAACTTTCTCAAGAACCCTCTCCTGTCAGTATTTAAAAACCTAGCATTCATGTAATACTGTACATGCTATAATTCAGTAAATATTTTTGATGACATACATAATAAGAATACAGAGAGATTATGGAAGGAGAACACAACCACAAGTGACACTGTTGTCAGTATCTGCCCAAATCATAACCTGTATCCAATGTCTTATCTGCAGCCTGTATTTTATAATTGACTTGTGTATGATCTGTAGAACCCCTGCTTTGAAAATAAAAGTTGTTCCTAAACTGTTTTGCTTTGTGTTCCAGGTTGAGGTGTGTAGAAATAGCAGCAGCCCTCACACAGACCTTTTTCCTAAAGATAATTCAACATTGACTGTGGACATCTATAAAGGGGTAACCTGTTCAATTTTGTGATCTTTGTTCCTGAATCAAGATTCTTGGCATATTGTGTAGATTTCTCTGTGGGTTTGCTTCAGAGCTAACCCATATTTCTTTAGGAGTGTCACTGATTTCAGAAGTCTAGATGCCAGAGCAGTATTTTGTTACCTGGGTGGGAATAGAGTATCAACTAAAAAGATGAAACATACAGCCAAGTTTGTGTTGATAGTAGGTGACTAGAGAAATTATTCCTTACAGTCCCTTTATGCTGCTTTCACTGTGAAACTCCAGGACTAGAATTTACAGGTAGCATTTCCTAAGTTAGTTTCACATTTCTCTTCACTCCTATCACCAATTTACAAAATGGTGTCTTAAGGAATATACTTTGAGAAATGTGTAGCCCCTCTAAAATTTTTTTTAACACATAGGTTGAGAATGATGGCTTTAGGAACTTGGAGAAGAGAAAGGATTAGACTGAAGAAGACTTCAACAAAATTGAAGTTGAAGCCCCTAGAATGAGGTTAGGACCTGGGTTTAGCTTCTGGGACATTGGCCAGCCAGCAAAAGCACATGATATAGGTGGGTGCAAACAAAGAGCAGGAAGAAATGCTGTTTTGGGTGTTATCTAAGCAAATCATTGACACAACATATCTTTCTCCCTTGCTTCTCCCAGGGTGTTGTACTGGGCTGTTACTTTGGACCTGCTGCACTCTATATCTGGGCAGTGGGGATCCTTGCTGCAGGACAGAGCTCCACCATGACAGGAACCTATTCTGGCCAGTTTGTCATGGAGGTTCGTGTCGTCTTAACTGGTATAGAATAGAAGAGAACATTGCCCTTCTGTTGTTTTTTTAATCCCCTGCTTCTAGGGTCTTCCTGAACCTCCCCAAACTTTTTTGTATTTCCTGTTGCAGATATTTGTCTTGCCTCTGTTTTCTTCCAGGGATTCCTAAACCTAAAATGGTCACGGTTTGCCCGAGTGATTCTGACTCGTTCTATTGCCATCATCCCTACTCTGCTTGTTGCTGTATTCCAAGATGTAGAGCATCTAACGGGAATGAATGACTTCCTGAATGTTCTGCAGAGCTTACAGGTATTGAGGGAGCTGGAGAAATTTACCTTCCTTTTAGTCAGGCAGCATTACATACTTCCCTGGTGCTGGGTGCTGAGGGGCTGAGGGGAAATTGAGAGGAAGAAGGAGGTATGGTGCTGGCCTAGAGTGAATGTATATGAATTCCCTGGCATTGGACTTTAGGAATGACTTGCTTTTTTAATCCTGTTGATGTAAGTTATAAACTGTAATCATATAGAACACAAAATACTGTTCATTAATCCAAGCAAACATTAAGTGAACTTATAGGACAATACTAGATTCTATGGAGATTAAGAAGACAAATCTAGTACAAATATTTGTAAAGACTTAGAATCATACTGATGTTAGGTTAATGATAGATAGGTTTCAACATAATGCTGGAGTATGTTGGGATAATAAGGGTAATTATGTCTCATGGAGTAGCAAGGGCAGAGTCTACTTATAGTGGTACTAGGCAGGGTTTGCAAATAGTGCTACTTTGCTTTGGGGTAATACAAGGACCCCTAGTACCCCTATCTTACCTTAATTCTTATTTTTCAGCTTCCCTTTGCTCTCATACCCATCCTTACATTTACGAGCTTGCGGCCAGTAATGAGTGACTTTGCTAATGGATTGTGAGTATACTCCACTCAGTTTCCTAAAGCGTGTGTGTGTGGGGGGGAGGGGGGAGTATCTTCATCAAACAGTCCAATCAGAGAATGAGTTAGTGAGAGACTATATGCTTTGAGAGGTAATTGCTAGAGCTGCCTCCTAAAAGATAGACCTGTGAATGTAGTAAAGAAGCACGCACATTTTTCTTTTCTTGGGGGAAAAGTTCAGTTTTTAGGACTTTAACTCTTTAGTTTCATCCACAAAAGCTTAAAGCACATTAATTCCATTTAAGTGATCTTAATGACAAAGGCATAAACTAATAACCCTTTATCTACATCTTTAAGGATATGGGGTGTTTGAAATGACTTTTTGTATCTGTAGGATCTCTCATAACTTGTATTTCTAAGACATTTTGCATTTCTAGGGATTTAAATATTGCGAATTATTTATTTGTTAGTACTTTAGACCTATCATTTACCCTAATCTGGAACATATTAAAAACTTTTTTTTTTAGTTCATTTAAAAGTGCCTCTTATTCCTGTGCTATCTAGGCTATAAGATCAGTGTCCTTTTCTTTTTATGGCCAGATTGTACTATTCCATTCTTTTACATTCTTTGCTGATTTTTTTACAGGGGCTGGAAGATTGCAGGTGGCATCCTGGTTCTTATTGTGTGTTCCATCAACATGTACTTTGTAGTGGTTTACGTCCAGGAACTAGGGCATGTGGCTCTGTATGTGGTGGCTGCTGTGGTCAGCGTGGCTTATCTGAGTTTTGTGTTTTACTTGGTAAGTGTAGGCTGGAGTGAGCAGGGGCATAGGTATCAAGGATAATACAGGTGGGGCTGCCTAATATTTAGAAATGAAGGTTCCCCAAAAAACTCATAGCAGTCTGTCTCCAGAATATTGAAACAATTTATATGAAATTGTACATCAGCTGTAGTTAAATAATACTTGTAACCATGAAATTTACTTTGGTAACATAAGAGTTACCACTTCCCTATTTGTCACTTCTCTCTGGTTTCCAATCTTAGTCATTTCTACCAAGAGAGTATTGTTTGTGTGAGGAGGGAAAGAAGGCCAGGAATATAGAAAGTAAAGAGTGGTACAAAGTGTAGTTGGAGAAGGGAACTGTGCGGTGTGGTTTCAGAGCATTGGGTGGGACACATGTGGGTTCACAGCCCCGCTCAGCTCTACCGCTTAATAGCTCTCCATTCAGGAAATAAGTAAACACTGATATTCTCTCGTGGATTATTTTAGAGTTATTTAAAAGTGGTTATAAAACTGTAATTTACATAGAGAATGGAGAATTATTTGTATCCAGATAATGAAAAAATTTGTTTAAACTATGTAAAAATAATAGTAATGCCATAGAATGGTGGGATTATGCATATGTTCTTCTTTCCTCTGTTTTCTAAATCTCTTGTAGTGGTGTATTAATGAAAACAACTATAGCAACAACCACAAATCTACCTCCCTTTTCTATACAGGTTTCTCTGAAAAACACAAAGATTGAGGATTAGGGACAGTAGAATTTATACATATCTGATGCAGAGAATAGTTAAGGATGGTGGCTGCTTGGTTCCAATGCCAATGTTTGCCATAGGTTAGGTATCTGGTTAAGAAAATCACTTTAGTGTATATTGAAAAGGTTTTTTTTTTGTTTTGTTTTTAAAGATTTATTTATTTATGCAGATAAGAACTGGGGTACAGGCCAGAGGTGTGGGTGGTGAGAGAATTCACCAGAGACAGAGTGGGGAGCAGAACAGGCAGATTAACTGAAATACACTGCTGAGGGGAGCAGTGAGCAAAACAGGAGAGATCTGCTGCACCATGTGGGTTCCCTCCCAGCTACAGTGGCTGTGGATGCTTCATAGTGTGGTGCTTATTAACCCCTTGTGCCACCAGGGAGGGCCTGCATATTGAAAAGTTTTATACCAGTGTGATACATCACTTCTTGTTTTTTCCTCAGTAAACTTAGGACTTTTTTTTTTTTTTAAAGATTTATTTATTTATGCATACAAGCACTGGGGTACAGGCCAGAGGTGTGTGTGTGGGGGGGGGGTGGTGAGAGGATTCACCACAGAGAGCAGGAAGCAGAACAGGCAGATCGAGGGAAGTACACTGCTGAGGGGAGCAGCGGGCACAGCAGGAGAGGTCTGCCGCACCATGTGGGTCCCGCGCCTGGCCGGCAGCAGGGATCGACCTCATGCTGCATTGACTGTGGTTTGCTTCATAGTGTGTTGCTTAACCCACTGCGCCACCAGGGAGGCCCAAACTTAGGACTTATTAAGATGATGCTCAGCCTAAAATCTAAGGACTAACCACAAGGAAGCCCGGCTAAGTAAATATGCCCTTCATAGGAATTGTTTTGAAAATTTGTTATAAAGTTAAAATCGGGTCTCCCTGGTGGCGCAAGGGTTAAAGTCTCAGTGCTGTCAAACTATCACCAGCCACTGCAGCACAAGTTCAATCCCTGGCTGGCCAAGGAGCTAACCCACATGGCACAGCAGACCTCTCCTGTCTTGCCCACTGCTCTCCTCAGCAGTGTATTTCAGTAATCTGACTATTCTGCTTCTCACTCTGTCTCTGGTAAATCCTCTCACCCACCACACGTCTAACCTACACTCCAGTTCTTGTATGCACATATAAATAAATCTTTAAAGAAAAAAAAAGTTGAAATCCTTCCTTTACACAAATTGGTTATGAAAGCACCTGAGATCAATTTTTAAAGTTATGGGTTGTTTTCTAGAGTGCTTTACTACTGTTTAGCTCTAAAATGTGTACTTCGTAGAGGGGCGGGGCTCAGGAGGCTGTTGAATTGTGTTTGTCTGCCATTCAGTCCCCTTTTTGATGAATGTACTAGGACTACTAAGGGAACTCCCAGTGGGATCAGGAAGCCCACTACAAACAGTAGAAACAGAGGGAAGTTGGCGCTGAAGATGTGATGGAGAACTTCGCTGAGGACGGCAGTCTAGGATGTCTTCTTGGGTTTGGGGAAATAAATTGTGTAATAGTTGGTGGTAGAAGATGGGTAAAGCTGGATGTTCACTGAAAAGAGTAGGTTTGCATTTGAGCAAAATAGAGTCATGGTGGGTAATAGGACTCTTCAAAGAGGTTAGTAAAAGATGACTGTGTTTTCTCTTTCAGAGTTGGCAATGTTTGATTGCATTGGGCATGTCCTTCTTGGATTGTGGACACACGGTAAGCATCTCTAAAGTCCTGCTGACAGAAGAAACCAGTGGTGGCTACCCTAAGTAAACAAACACTGGACCAGTTTGCTGTCTTCCACAAGTAGCCATCAAAACCAGTGCGTTTCTATGGTTTACTGTGTGACCATAGGCAAAAGTATGTGCTGTTGCACACATTGCCTTTAGGGCTCCGATGTTTATTGGGAAAGACTTTGTTTCATACATTTGAGAGGTGGAAAGTTTTTTCTTCCTGACCTGCTAATCTGAGAACTGGGTTAGGTGCAATCTTTAAAAAGCTCACATTTGCTGCTGTCATTTCAACACTAAACTTTTTATAGTTGCCTAAGGAATAGCTTGTTTTATCCCTTTGAAAAATAATCTACTATATATTGTTTTTAACCAAGCAATATGTTAAAAATACATACTTGGAAAATAATAAATTTTTCATAATACATATTAGAGAATGGGTATGCAAATTTTGTTTTTTCAAAAGATAGTGAAATAGTAAAGCTCTTATGCATACCCTTTCAGTTATTTCTTATGAAAAATAAAATCACAATTAGAATGGTTTCATTTATATTAAATATAACATGAGAGATCTACCTCTATTAGATTCAGTAGTCTTTTAGCTTCTTTCCACTTTAAATTTCTCAGTGGAAGTTAAGAGGGGTGAGAAAACATAAAGATGTACTAACAGCAAATAGCAAAATTCACCTGTAGGTGGTTAGTGACTACCTTGGAAAATCACTTCAGAGATTTTCCTTAGACATTGAAAGCTCGTCAGGATTTTCATGAGATTCCTATTTTAACAACCCTCTTGTAAGTGCAAAGTTTCCTGATATTATTTACTTTCAACTCATATAATTGTAAAATCACCATCCTAATCCAGAGGGTGGTGGTGCAAAAAGATGGTAATGTTTATGACTGACATTCTCCCAAGACTTTGGGAATGAGGAGAAAAGCCTCAAAAGGAGAAGAAGAGTTTTATTCCTGAAAGCCATCTCCTGCCAGTCATGTTTTTCTGAAGCTCCACTCTGCTTCATGCCCGGGAGGACTAAACTAGCAAGGCAGTCTAAGGAGCTATGGACCTAACTGTTGCAAAGCTCTCTCACACCAGTCATTAGATATCACTGATTACAGAGTTCTTGCTCAGCAAGCTTGCACTTGGTTACATACATCTCTTCAGTCATTTCCTCAAAGAGAAAAATCTCTGAGACCAGATGGTGGAGCTCTGGAGTCAGAGGAAATGTTTCCATTCAGCATGAAGCTGCTGCTCTTCAGCCACTCCTGACATTTTTACATGTGGAGCCTGAGACTGATTATTGCAAATCCAGTCACATTTGTTTTGGTGGAGGAACGTAATCAAAAGCCTGTTGTAGCAATTGACTCTGTGAGAACAGTAATGGAAATTGCATGGAAGGACTTCTCATAACAGTTTTCCTGGTTGGTTGGTTGATGTTCTTTGTTCACCTGAGCCTCTTCAAGAAGCCATTGCTGATATTTTGCACAAATTCCAAACCCAGATTCAGTGGATTATCTTTCAGTTATGTTTTACTGACCACCCCTTTATCCTAGACCCACCAGTAATGCAGCAGAAGATCACAAAAGACAGTTTCCCTAAATGTTCCCCCATATCTATCCCTTTCAACCACCATTTTACAAACTGATTATCAGGGCACTCTGAGAAGATATTGGGGACTGCCATCTTAAGAGTCATCTGGTAGGAGAAGGCCAAGTGAACCCAAAAAGGTTTTGTAAAGACAAAACACAGTAACATTTACCTTTGCCCTGAGCTTGGATGGGTCCTGTTAGTGTCAGAGTCACACTATTTAGAACCTAGGTAAAAGCTGCTAGTTTTCTTTTTGAAGTTATATTTGTGACTTACAAGGATTCCCAGTTAAATGGCATTTTGTAATCCTACGTTTGTGGTGTTTTATAGTGTTAGCACACCCGTTCCATATTTGATTTACTTAGAGAGTGCTCCCCAACCAGTACTCTCGCAATAAACAATGTTTAGAACTGAAGTCTTCCGATGTGTTTGTATAGAAAGTTGAGGATAATTAATTGTACTTTATGTAACTTGACTTATCATCCATAAATGTGACATGAAATGATTATGCCTCTACAGCATACTGAGAATTAACAGGGATGTGGAGAAACTGTAGTTGGATTCCTGTGAGGTCCTGGTGTTAGGATTGGTTACAACCAACTTTTAGTGACCATTTAGCACTATGTAAACTTGATTTGTAATTAAAAATTTTTTTTCTTTTTCCAATTTGGTTTCCTGGGTATTTTTTTAACCTTGAAAATGCTAATGAGGTATGATGAGAATCTTAGGAAGTCTAAACAACTTTGATACAGAAATACAGAAACATCAACTACCAGCTGGACTGACATATGAAGCCCACACTGTTACTGATTTCCTCCTTAGAAGGGACAGAGAAATAACAGATTTAGTCTCCAGAAGACTTGTTAAATTGCAGACCCTAAGATGCTAATTTTTATTTACCCACTCTTTCTGTTTCAGACTGAACATTTTTCTATCTGTAGCCTTCTTCTACAATCAAAGCAGGCCTTTAATTCTATATATCCCACCATAAAAGGTACAGACTATTTGATAGGGAAGTCAAAAGTGTTTAGTGTAAAAATGAATGAGCATTTTGGAAGACCTGATATAAGTGGGACTATTGGCATTGTTTAATAAAAACAAAGACTTGTAAATAAATAAAAATTAAAAACACAGTAAATTACTGGCCCTGTCACCAGGCTCATGACAGGAAAAGAGCTCTTTAGTCAGTTCTTCATCTGTCACAAGAGTGTCAGTAGAACTTCATTTTTCCTTTCGCTGTTGCACTTTTCCTGCCTCTTACATGAACTGAATACTCCAAGCAACGCTGAAAGTAATCTGGGAAGAATGTTCTCCACGTTCTTCCTCATTTTTCCGTCCTTGATTTGGATTTAATTTTGGAATTAAAATAGGGTATAAAATAACTGGAAGATCCTGATTTGAGACGCTGGATTTAGTTCTGCCTTCTGAAGATCCTCTGCTCCTCACTGGACAGGACCAGTGGATTTTGCTTCTCCTGGTCCTTTAGCTTATGCATTTAAAAATGACTAACACTACTGTTTGCTACTTTTGGTTTTAGCACTTCTGTTGTCTCATATAATTCTTAACACCAACAAGAGTATCAACCTCTTGTGAAACTAAAATAACTTCCCAAATCACATCCCTGATGAATGGTCAGTTGGCATTTGAACTTGAATAGTTCAACTCTGGAACCCACTTTTTGATTACATTTAATACATGGTATTATACACTTTGTGAGATTAAGACACCAAACATTGGTGCTTAGCAGCACCAGAAACATGAACACAGGGAAGTATTTGTTTGATACTGTGATCAGTGTTAGAACTTTTAGTTTAGTATTTTAGTTCAGAACTTGCCAACTGGTAGACTGATTTTGTTTGGCCTGTACTAAAATTTAAGAAGTAACTGTAAATGCTTTCTGGCAGGTGACGAAAATGGGCAAGGCCGCCTATGATCCCACCGCAGCATTAGCTAAGGAGTAATTGCTTACTCATTTGCTTTACTTCTCTGACCCAAAGCTTTTTAGCCTATCCCTGTGCCGTTTAACTTCTTCTCAGTGTCTCAGAGCACCATGACCCACTTCTCCAAAGAAGGAGTTCTGCCTATTAAGTAGTGTAAGTGACATACAGAGAGATAAGATGACTAATGATAGAACCCTTGCTTAATACCTAATGAGGAAGTCTACCACCTAAGCTCATTGGAGATAAGGCTGCAGTGAATGGTCAGTGTATCTGACAATCACTCTTGACTATTAAAATCTGAGATGTAATACCCTGAAGTGAATAAGCAAGCTGAAGAAATGTTTCAGTGTATAGTTTGATCGTTTTACCCTGGTCTCGTCTTTTCAGCATCACCACCAGCCTATGAGGTATACAGGGCAAGTTGCTAGGTGTTATTTATTTACTGAGGAATAATATGAGATCATGTTAGTGTACTTAGCATTTTCTAAAGTAGTATTTATTCCCATTTTACTAATACACAGGATACTGTTTCAAAAGGATACATACATAACTTGTTCAAGGTCATAGGAAGTGGCAGAGCTGCAGGCCTTTTCCACTGTAATAGGAACATTTTCTTCCTATAGATGTATAATACAATCTGGGGTTGACAGCTTGCCTATAAGAAACAGTAACATTTCTAAAACCTAAAAATGATAGGCTAACAGCAGACTGAATGATAATTCCAAGGTGTATGCAGAGAAAAGGAAAAAATGCAACATCACAGATCCCAACACAAACCACCCAGGGTCTGGTCTCTAGGATGGGGTCTAGCAATGTGTTTTAACAGGAACCAAGATGATTGTGATTCAGCCCAAAAAGCATCTTCAGAACATCTTCCTCATAAAATATGGTATTTTATGTGTTGTTTTTTAATTAATGTAAGATTTTTCTCTGCTTAATTTCCAAAAGATAATGGGGGTAGGAAGTTAGGGCTTGGGATTTAGACCATTTGAAATTTGATTTTTAGTACACACAGTAGTAAAAGTCAATCTGATTGTTTAATGTCCTGACCAGAAGCGCCCATTCAGAGGCACAGTATACCCCAAGAATAGTCAAAGTACAAATTTTGCTGAGGCATTTGTCATTATCTCAACAATTGACTGTCTCAGCTCCTGTTATCATATATTTGAAATGTCTCCTAGTGCATTTTTGAGGGGCAGTAAAAATAAAGCAGTATTGAAAAAAGTCCTAAATTGACTTGTTGAATATAGGTAGTTAAAGCTAATTCCAGAATTTAAATACTTGAAAATCAATCTAACCCTTTCTATTTTTTTGTCCTTAGTACCACCTGGGATTGACAGCACAGCCTGAACTCTACCTTCTGAACACTGTAGATGCCGACTTGCTTGTGTCAAGATGACTGACAGCCTGAGAGACTGTATAAGAATCATTTTCTCTTAGTCCTTTCATGCCAGGTGTCCTGTTAACATATCTCTGTTAGTTCAGAGGTGAATTTTGTTCAAATATTTTGAACAAAAGGCAAAGATTTCCTCATGGGAAGGATGTTAAGAGCTGACAGCTCGAAGTGTATGTAGGTCCAAGACCTACCGACCTCACAACAGTCCTGCAACAGCCAGAGTTAAGTGATGGGCCAACAAAGGCTACACACCCCTATGGACTTGTGACTTGACTTCTGGTTTGAAAACTGTGCCATGTATTTATTTATGTAAACCTGAACGTATCCGTTTGGGTAGAATTTTAAGGATCTATAAAATTGATCCATCTTTTGTATTTTAGTTTTTATGTATTGTACAGTTAATTCGGACACTTGTGTCTGGAGCAAAAACAAGAAAGAAAAGGGAATAATGATCATTGTCAGAATCAGCTGGTCAAATTAACTATATACAGTGGTGCTTTACTATGTCAGTTCAATTTCACTTTGATTTTACTTGAACAGATCCTTAATAACTACTCATACTGGTACATCATTTCTAAAGAAAACAATTCTTCCATTTGGTAATCATATTTAATTTTAGTTATGTAATTATGCTCTCATTTCGCTTGGCTTTTTTTTATAGATATGTTGTTATTTGGAAAAGACTTAGTAACAAGTAACAAGATCCAGACCATATTTTAACTAATGATCTCTTTTTCCTGTTGCATTGTAACTCCTTTCTAGATTCAAGTTTTAGTTAAAGAAGAAACAGTTAACATTTGACTTTGTAAGGCCAAAGAGAAGATACTGAATGTGTTTGTTTTCTAACAATTGAATAGTGCCACCCTGTCTTTTCTTACTTTTTCCATTAACCCTCAAAACACCATTTCTGCTCCCAAATCTGTATCCAGGAAAAGTTCCTGGATCTATGAGGGAATCTCATAGGAAAGTTTAAGTATTTTATTTTAAGATATTTTTATCAAGTACTATGAGATTAAAACTGGACTGGGACTTGGAAGATTAGTCCACATGTTACAAACTACCTGTCTACATCTAGGTCAATTTTTTGACCTTTCTTCCTAATCAGCATTTTTTTTCCATTAAAACAAAAATGTAAATATTTAAAAATTTTTACAAAATTAACTGATTGAAAAATGAGTCACCAGTGGGCTCACACTCCTGCAGAGAAGTGTAGTTGACTGGCAGCTGCCCGTTTCCAGTAGAATGTACTCCAGGGTGGCACATACTCCCACACTCCTCCTTTCTTTCCAGACCCAAAGGACTTGAGTTTGCACATCCTGCAGCCTTCTGTGACTTTAGCGTAAAAAAACCCAACCTTTCTGCCTTATTTTATAATTTAGTGCCTTTCAATAAGTTTTATTTTTCAATCCAGCACTGTCTCTCTTCATATGTCATGCTTGGCCCTCCACTTGGCAGTGAGTTTTTCTAAAAGATATTTCAGAATTCCCTCATTCTACTTCAAAGGCCCTTAAAACATCTGTCAAGAGCAGCAGACTTGTTATAAAGGCTGGCATCTTTGTGATCTTAAAGATGAAGCTATGTAAACATCAGTTGTCAGCTTTCAAATAGAAATCTTTAAATGTATCAGTGTTTTATATTTACTTTATAGGCAGATGACAGTCTAACTGAATTAGTCAGTTGGGTTTTCCTTCTTCCCTGGGCAATTTCATGTCTCACTAGTTTCATTACCAGAGAATGAGGAAAGTAAAGAAGACAAAAGTATGTTTTCACAAGTCATAAAGAGGTAAGATAATTGTTAAACGTAGAGAAAGTATTTGGGGACTTTCTATAGCTCATCTCATTCTTTAACTGAATGTCGTTAGTAACATATAAGAGTTACAGAAGTATACAAGTGTATCTCTTAGGTCATATAACTCCTTTAATCAGAAAATTTGATAATAAAGCAAACTGAATCATGCTAAAACCAGTAGAGGAGATTGCTATCCAAAGAGCAAGTCTAAATATTTTGCTGAGTTAATTATAATTATTTATGATTCCTTAATTTGTGACTACAGATTGGGGTTTTTGTATTATGTGCTTCTATACCTGTTAATATATTCAATCTTAAGATTAACCTATGTACATACACTCTAATGAGTGCTTGACATTGGGGACTCGCAAAAGATCCTGACATCATAAACCCAGAAA
Source organism: Galemys pyrenaicus (assembly GCA_019455555.1). NCBI lineage: Eukaryota > Metazoa > Chordata > Mammalia > Eulipotyphla > Talpidae > Galemys > Galemys pyrenaicus. The sequence goes on from JAGFMF010011958.1 coordinate 966,950, forward strand.
CGCCAGAAAGGTGCAACTCAGTGATTGTTACTGAGCAGCTGCTGCTACATAACTGTGTGTCAGCCTGATATACCCAGGCACATAATAGGTTTAATAGTTTAAACATGAGCTAGTTTAATTAGCAAGTGAGACATCAGGGGTATAGTAGCCATGAAAATACCCTTCTCAATTTCAGACACTCTGATACTAAGTCACCAAAGCTTTGCCCCAAAAATACTTTCCAAAGTCTAGTACTATATATTCTTTATTTATAGGGTCTCCCTGCAATAACTCTCCCTCTCTACCCAAGCTAATGTGAGTAAATGAGCATCTTCGTACTCCTAACATTCCCTAAATGTGAGTTTACATTTTAATTTAAGCCCCAATTGTGAGGTTTCTTAGTTACTCTTAATAAATACTTTGCATTGATTTTTTCAGGCAATAAATATATTAATACAGATATATGTTGAATCTCAGAGATGATTCAGTAATTCTGGAACCTATTGGGTTCAATGAAAAAAACCAGTTTCTCATTAAACACGTAAGTTAATCTGTTCTTAATGTAATGCATGTTTGGCAGCGTAGAATCTTTCTTGTAACTTGGTTAGAAATATCTTTTCATTGTATAATCATCATGAAGGATGACATTTCTATGTCACCCATCCTCAGCTTTCCTGATCTTCATGGAACACATTTGATGCCTCTGCTGGAATATTTACTTAATGAATAAAGCTGTTGGATTTTTTTTTTACTTGTCTATTTCCAAAGAGCACAGTGTTGACCAAAATGTGAATACTTGTGGGGCCTCGTGATAGGTACAAATGACATTTTAAGTAATTACTCATGTGAATGAAGAAGAGTGTATAGAATACACAGAACAGTGGGTTAGTACCTAGAATACAGACATTGTTTTTGACTTTCCTTCCCCAGACAGACTTCTCCAGACTTTACCTTCCTGTCAGGGTCACCCTGACTACAGGGAACATCAGGAGAAGGAAGTCACCTCCACATAGTCTCTTACAGGTCAGACACTGTGTCTTCATTTTATTTCAGGGAAAACTTTCCCCCAGGTTGGAGTCTTACCAAGGAGTCTGGTCACCATTACAGAACCCAGGGCAGGACCCGCGGTGTCTGAGGCCACAGGTTTACTTAACATTTAACGTCCACTTCGGTTTCTTGTGTTTTCTACAGTGTCAGACCAGAGTAGCAGTAACCCTTGTGGACTTAATCCTTTCACCCCCAAAATTCTGCTCTCAGAAGAAAAGGGGTTTGTTAGCAATTTACCTTGGCATTCCTAGAAATACTTTCAAGAAGCATAAAAATGATACATAGTTAAAATGTTAGACATTTATGTTTGTGGTAAAATGGGCAAGTTTTTATATGAGTGAGGTGCAGAGTGGTGAACTATCATGATAAGGAGTATGTTTTTTAATATAATTAAGTAGCAACATAACCATCCCCTCAGATCCTCTCTGCCCACTCTAAAAATAAGCTTATGGAAATCTTAATACCTTGTTCTATTTGGGAAAGATATGGTCATTTAAGTAACAAATGGAGTGTCACCTTTATCATGGTCATAGAAAAGTTTTCTGTAGTCATTATATACTAATTTTCAGATTGCTTTGACATAATGTAGATTATTTTTTGCTACTAACTAGAAAATAAAAAAATTAAAGTCAGAAAATCATGTCTAATTTTGGGACTACATCACCAAAGATATTTTTGAGTTGATTATTTATGGTATTTGATTTGGAAATAAATTCTTTAAACAATTGAAACTTACTATACAGGGCTATGAAAATTCTATGTGACACTTCTAAAGCATAATTTGCTATATATTGAAAAGTCACTCTTCCTAATAAATAGTTTTCAGAAAAATTCTTGTCTTTTTGTTTATGATTTCCTTTTTGGATACTTTGGAGGATCCAGGTCTAATGTAATCTTCATACATAGGATGGAGAACAAATAGAAACGAAAAGTTGGTATCAACAGAGTAGCGATGGAAACAAACACTGAATTTCTTGCACTTGTAGTTTTCCAAAACTAGCCCATAATTTACAAACAAATGCTGTTCATCTAATCAACTTTGGCTGTGATCCAAAGTTGCTCCAGAGGGGGAAAAAAACCATAACAACCTAAAGCTCTTGAAGATCAGTATGAATCAGTATAAATATGCGCCTCCTAGTGGCATAGGGGTTAAGTCACAGTACTATGAAGCTATCTGCAGCCACTGCAGCACGAGTTCAATCCCCCGCCAGGGTGCTGACCTACATGGTGCTGCAGACCTCTCCTGTCTGACCTGCAGGTCCCCTCAGGAGTGTTATTTTGCCATTCCGCCTATTATACTCCCCACTCTGTGTGTGGTGAATCTTCTCACCTCCACTCCACTGGCCTACACCCTAGCTCTATATGCATCAATAAATAGAAAATGTTAGCAATATAGGGCGATTTGGTTAGGTATTGAGACAGAAATAATAAATGTCTTATTTAGCAAACATTCACAAAAGTGAATGGTTCTAATCCTTTCTTCTAGGTACTTACCATCTCTTTGGTGAGTTACTCTGAGTTTAGACAGATGAGATAGATATATGTGTTCACAAGGATGCTGTCCTAGGTTGGTGTACAAAGGCAGAAGTAGCTGGGGAAACTGCCTGAGAAAGAAGTTGCTTTAGTAGATTCCAGGGATGTCAGCAAAGGTTCATCCCCATACAAGTTCAGGGGTCACAGATTTAAATTATAACTCACCCCACTCCCTACCCATATCAGCTATCAAAATACCGCCTATTAGCTTAAACTAAACCTTGGGCTTGTTTTCCCTTTTGCTTTCTTTTTGACATTGCCCATTAATATCTCAAATTGTCAGTAACTTAGTTCTCATCTCAACATAATAACAAAGTGAGACATGCCACATAATTTTTATAATGAAATCATAGCTATGAAGGATTCATAAAATTCAAGTAAAAAATCTTTTTAAACAAATGTGATATCTGCTGACTAAGCAATAACCAGGATGCTATAAAATCTGGAAAATGATTGTTTGAGAATAACAATCATACTTTGGGTTCTGGTCCAGGGGAAATCCCAGAATGTGTCCATCAGGGTCAAGACATCAGGAAATTTTAAAGTATCAGGTATGGTTGTGGTCAAAGCTTAGGCCACTTGTTTTGAAACTTGTGGATTACTTTACAGATAGAAAACATGGGGTCTTTTGCAGCACTTTACAGGTGGTCCCCTGTTTTGCTCCAGATTACAGAAAAGAACAGTGACTTGCCTTTACATATAAGGAGAAGATAAAGAATTGAGTCACACTCAATGACTAATTCTCAACTCAGCAGTTAGAAACAAGATGGAGTCTGCTTGATTCAAAATACACTCCACATATCTATGGAAATAACATTCTCAGACTCAGAATTACAGAACTAATTTTTTTGTGCTTATTAGACACACAAATTCTTACCCCTTGTCTGCCTTAAATGTTGGTGTTCCCTGGTGTTTTGATATCAGTTATTTTCTTCTGTTACTTCACTGGTATTCAAATTAGACCTCTAAATCTCTAGGTGTAAGACCCATGTAGTCATTGTATAAGTGACATTTCCATATCTCATAGGTGGCCTCCAGACTTTTAAACTATGCTTAATAAACATGTTGAAGTGTCCCTCAAAAGGTGCATTTATTTATAAACAATATAAATGAACTATAGTCAGTCTATGTTTTGATTTCAAGATAAAAATTTGTCCTTCCTATATCCCATGGCTCTCCTATATCTACTAGTGTTTGAGTACTCTAATTTGGAGGCAACTACACAGGCATCTCGGTAGATATAAAATTAAGATTCAGGCTTTGGAGTAAAATTTCCATATAGTTGTGAACAAGTGGTTTTTCCTCTAAGTCTCAATTTCCTTATCTGTAAAATGGGATAATAATAGTACCTCCCTCACAGAACATGGTCCTTTAATAAAGACATCAGTCTTAGTTATTCATGGGCCCCTTGGATAATGCTTGATTTTATGCTAACGAGGTGACTCCTGGTGGGCTTCAAGAGAGGGCTAATCATACCAGAAGGACCAACCATGTGATTAGCGGATTCTTCAACTTACAGGGAGAGGTTGAGTTCAGTAACATTGCCAATGATTCATCTAGTCATGCCCATATAATGAAACCTCAATAAAAACTCTAGACACTGAAGCTTAGCAGAGTTTCTTGGTTGGTTCCTAGGAAGGGAACATGCCCTGATACCAGATGGTGTCAAAATAGGTATTTATGAAGATTAAAGATGATACATTGATATAAAGCAGAATGGTAAGAACAAATACTTAATAAATACTCATTAAATGTAAGCTATTATTGTTTTGTCCAATATACCTTCATTCTCCCACCAAATCTGTCCATCCTTTATTAGTGAAAAGCAAACCTTCCATTTGGTGTCTAATCAGAAGTAGGAATCTTTGTAGGGTCTCCTTTCTTTACCCTCCTGGTCATTTAGTTGCTGAATCCTCAGCATTCTAGAACCCATCTCCCCTTCAATATTCTTTCAGGAACAATTTAATAAGTGGTAATAAGAATCAGAGTAAATATTCATAGTTATATTTTATAGCTGCTTAACAATTAATGAATTGAAATAAAATACCAAACATTAAAAATCAAGTAACATTAAGACAAGGATGATAGGTATATTGAAACTCAGGTACAATGCTGAAAAGTTTGGTCAAATCTTTCTGGAAGATAGAGCTATCCTTATGTATCACCAGAAATACAGGAGAAGTGATGTTAACCTGACTATGCTTTCTTCCCTGGAAATTCTAATTTTGGGAACATACGCAAAGGAAATAAGAGCAAGAAGCTGACACGAAAAGGTTTATGGTTACACCATAAACTAGGTGGAAAAACTAAAACCCAAATCGGCCAAAAAAGGAATAGCTGCTCTACTTAAAACAAATTGTAAGTATAAGATGTACTAATTCACAGGTATATAGTATATGAAGTCAAAGAAGAAAAACCGTATCTGTCAACACAGAGTTTAAATACATAAACTGCCTTACACAGACTTTAACTAATCATTATTACAAAATTTTAAACAATACAAATATATGACAGTGATGAAGCTGTTTAAGAAAAAAAAGTTTTGTAAATTATCTGCACAGAACACTTGATCCTGCAGCAGGAACTACATAGTAGATTAGCTAAAAACTATTCAATAATATATATCCAAGTTTTATCGTTATTTATATTTCTAACAAACACTTGGCTTTCATGCCTTGATTAAATCAAAACTGTTCTTAAATTGGTTTGTTTTATTTAGTGATTTACGTCAGAACCTTTGCTGTTTTCTTAAGGTAAATGAAACTTATAGAACATAAAGTAAAATTTTGATTTATATTTATGTGTAATGACACCTAAAAGGTGCTAACTATCCAATAACACTTAACAGAAACTCGCACCTATTTAGAATTTCATGGAATTAATATATTCACAAACTTAGGTGAGTCTGATTTAAATAAGTCATATTAATAGTTTCCGGACAAAGTAAACAAAAGGAAAGGCACATGGCTGCAGTAGATGATAGTTATAGGGTGGCTAAGCTCCTGAAAGAAAAGAAAGAGAAAACTCTGATTTTAAAACGTACTATTGGTGCTTAGCTTTTGTCAGTTGGCGTTCACATTCAATATAGTATTCATGGAAATTGTAAACATACTAAGTCTATTTTGGGAAAAGCTAAAGAGGCTAAGGTGCCAGGTCTAATTATAATACTGGTCTTTAAACTGGACTGGACTTTACCATCAACCACAGTACATGGAACAAGACGTAGGAAGCCAGCAAAAGGGCCCTGAGCACTAACTCAAAGCTCATGCTCTCAAGTACCGGTAGGCCCAGGCTTTCGATCAGCTTCTTCACTCAGAATTGACACAGTCCTCTCAAGCTGGGACAGCCAGCACTGGTGCCACAGAACATCAGAAGCAGACATTTCTGAAGGCACCCGACAGCAACAGGAGAAACAGAAAAATCAGTAGCCATCAGACACAAGGACTTAAAGGCCTGAGACAAAAAGCCTCACATCTCAACAGTCCCTAAGAGACTTTCAGTACAGCAGTTTGATTCTGCTGCTGAAGGTCCTTCACCATCATGGGAAAGTTAAAGTCCATTCAATCAATTCTTTTTTTTATAGAAAAGTGGTAATTAGATTCCATGAAAACAGAGTAAACACAGATCAAATTGTGTGCTTCAGTCTCCTCGCACAGCTCAGCATTTGAAGCTCTCAGTACTCCTACGACAAAGATGAAAAACACAGTTTCTTCCCCAAACTCACATTTAAAAGAACAATGGCAGTGCCGACATAGGCAAAAAAAATAAAAAAGCCCTCCAGATTTACAGGTGAAGGGAGAACGACTGCTCCAACTTTGCAAAATGTGCAGGGGCTATAAGAAGCTGAGCTATTTATCAACCCCCCTAACCCCCCAATGTGCCAGGGCCTGTGCAAGACAACGGAAACAGCCCTTGTCTACACAGGTTGATGAGGAAACTCACGTGAGCAACTACAATCACGACATGGCCTGTTATCTACACAGCCCAGTATTTCACCCCAACATTCAAATATAATGACTTCATCCAAGAATGAGCTTCATGAGCTAATGTAAACTGGTAGGTGACAAAGCACAATACCTTTACTCACCCACACCTGCTGTCTCCTGCTGTTCCTTGAGCAGGAAGCCCAGATCAGAACAGATGCTGGAAGGTCAAACACATTTATGTGCTATTTTCAACTAATTGATAATGGGAAAGCTCAGAAACACACCCCACGTACACTTCTCTCCTGTACCCCTGCACCAGCCCCTCCACTTCCCACCACCGCCTCCCCAGTGGCCTGCTGGCATTGGCCAAGGTTTCCACAACCACTGCTGGACACTTACTGGTGCAGCACCTGGTACAAACTTAAGCTTTCGTGACATAATCAAGGAAACACTGAAGCTTTGGGAGATATTTCCTTAGTTCTGCCTTCACAGGGGAACTGCCAACTTCCCTATCAGACTGCTGAGTTCTCTGCAGATTCCAGGCCCCACATGGAGAGGCACAGGGCACAGGTGGAGGGCAGAGGGGGCTGTGACACTGGGTCTGAGGGGTGGGGGAGGGAGCCATGAGGCCCAGATTATTGCCCCTTAGGAATATGAGCTTTCCAGGATATTGCCCACCATGGCCAGGTCCTAGGTTGAGGTGCTGAAAGTCAGTCCCGGGTCACCTGGAGAGGGGACACTGATTGGGATCCCAGGGGCTCATGTGCCTGAGGAGGAAGGACATGATGGCCCTGGGCCTGCAGCCAAGCCTGTGCAGTAGTGTGGGCACCGTATGGTGCCAAGCTGTGCAGGTGCTGTTGCTCAAGGCCTGAGGCTGATTGCTTCCCAGTGTGTTGGGTTAACACTGCTTTCATGTCAGTGGTGACGGCACAGCCCGAGGTCTCTTGAGGCCTCGAGAAGCCCTTGCTCAAGGCTGCCTCTGACTGCAGCTGGGTGGAAACTCAGAAGAGGGTAAAGAACCAGAAGGTGTTTGCAGTATGTTTTCCTTATAACTTCTTTTTTTAAAAAAAAAAAAAAGATTTTATTTATTTATGTGTACAAGAACTGGGATCTAGGTCAGAGGTGTAGGAGTTGACAGAGTGGGGAGCAGAACAGGCAGATGGACCGAAACACACTGCTGAGGGGAGCAGCGGGCGAGACAGGAGAGGTCTGCCGCACCATGTGGGTGTCCTCCCTGGCAGGGGATCAAACTCATGCTTGAACTCATGCTGTGGCTGGTGATAGCTTGATAGCACTGAGACTTTAACCCCTGTGCCACCAGGGAGGCCCCTCCTTATAACTTTTCATGTTTAAGTGATTTCCGACTTAGTCAGGGGTTCCCAGAAAATCAGACCCCACTTGTTTTACAACCAGCTACCCTCTCCCTACCCTCTCCTTCTCTACACCCTCCCTCAGGTCGCCCTTCCCCACATCACCTCACAGGTGGTACATTTATCCCCATCCTATAGCTTGAAGCTTCAGTCTCCCCCACGGGTATTCCTGATTTGGTGGTCCAGCCCCCATAGCTGACTCTTCTCTCTTCTTTGCTGCAGCTCAGTGTCTCTGCCAGTGGGGACTTGACTTTGAGTTCAGAAACATGATTGGTAAGTACAAGGTTTCCTTTGCACAGCAGGGAATTGGCAAGTAATTGCCTTTTTTTTTTTTTAAAGATTTATTTATTTATGCACACAAGAACTGGGGTACAGATCAGAAGTGCAGGGGAGTGAGAGGATCCACCAGAGACAGATTGGGGAGCAGAACAGGCAGATTAACTGAAATACACTGCTGAGGGGAGCCTGGGCGAGGCAGGAGAGGTCTGCTGCGCCATGTGGGTCCCCTCCCTGGTGAGGGATCGAACTTGCGCTGGTGTGCCACGCAGATGCTTCACAATGCAGCACTCAACCTGCTGCGCCATCAGGGAGACCCAGTAATTGCCTTTTAAAGGGAGAATTTTAAGCAGGATTTTAGAGCAATCCACAGCTTTTATGTGACAGGAAAATGGAATGAAGTCTTACAACACTCCCACCTCCCTTCCTGATACCAAAGGCATTCTGACAAATGGAACTTGGCTGAGATTCCACTAAAGTGAAGGCAGGATGAGAAATGTCCCACCTAGGTTTCCTGTGTCTTTTCTTCTTTCCATCCCTCAGGAAGGGATGTTCCTGGCCAGCACCAGTGAGGCTGTCTTTATTCATCTACTGATTTCAGTGCTGTTCTCTTCCAGAGACACCCTGGCAGACTGTAGAGTAAATGTAAAAGTTATCAGGCTTTTCTGCCCCCCCCCATTGGTGTGTGATGGACAGACACCTGCAGTCCTGCACGCACGCCTGATGGCGGGCACCTGCAGTAGGGCATGGGCGTGTGCAAGTGGAACACACATGGCGTATAAGGGCTGCGTCATGAGGAGGCCAGGAGAACATGAAAGCAGAGCAGAGCAAAGAAGAGGAGCAGAGACAAGAGGCTAGAGAGCCCAGAGAGTGAGGATGCGCCAGGGGCCGGGAGGTCTGCCAGCCTCCTGGCCCCCTGGGTCCCCTGGTTGCCTCTGATATAGTGATGTAATAAAAGCCTGAAAAAGCCACCGAGGGCTCCAGGACTCCTCCTTGACCCGTCTGCTCAGAATCATCGAGAACCTGTTCTGTGCCCTTGTTGGCACCACACAGACACACTCAGGAATTGTTTTTATCAGCTACCCAGGTACCCCTTAGCCCAGTCAATTATTAATCACCACAGTCTTTCACAACTCCGCTATTTTATCGATGCAGGCCAATTATTTTGTAGGATATGTCTCAATTTAAGTTTTGGCTACTGCTTTGTCATCAGATTTTCTGATGTTTTCTCATCATTAGATTGAGGTTATACAGCAGGTCCTCAAATAATGAATAGCCTTATAACAATGATGAGGAAAAGACCAGGCTGGCAGACATTGAAACAAACAATGTATTCAAAGACCTATTTTTGTTATGCATCATTTAGCTGCAGGTAGTTTCCAGTAACCTTTTGATGGTGCTAAGTAAGGACTTAGGTGCATTTCCTAGCTGAACAACACAAAGGTGATACTTGGCCTTCTTGGTGTGTAATGTCAGGATGCACATAAGTCAAGTTGTGTGGTGGTGACAATGTAACAGGAGTGTGCAGCTGCCCCCAGATGTGCGGTTGCTGTTACCCTCAAGCTCCATGATTTCCAGAAGGACGTCAGCGCCAGCTGTCCCTCGGTCACCAAGGCCAGAGCCAGCCCCAGCGACTCACCTGTGTGGCCAGGCCACCCAACTGCTGCTCCTGGCAGTGGTGATCGCTTTGGGCTTAGCATCCACCGCACTGCCTGCTAAGGCCCTAGGCCGCACCTGGCTCCCCTGCACCAGCAGCACCTGCAGTGGGGAGGTGCAGCCCTTGGTGTGGCTGGAGCCAGTGTCATCCAGACCCCCAACGCTTTAAGTGGGCATCCAGCTCCGACCTGCTGGCCTTCGCCAGGACAATTATGGTCCAGAGTCCTTCAATGTTCCCTCCCACTTTTAAAACTGGCAGGTGGGGTAGGAAACATAAATGACATCGTTTACATTTACAAATACATAGATATGTTTGTTTTAATATTGCAGCTTGTGCTTTTTTTCAAAAGAAGGTTTTTAGATTCCTGTATTCCTAAGGTGTAGTGGACAATACAGTCGGAAGAAACTCTTACTCTGGGATCAGAGATAATAGTCTTTTCCCACAACCTGAGAGGTGAGATAGAATTTGAAATTAATGCTGCTTCTTTTACACTCCTAATGCTGGCTGCTTAGCCTGACAGCCAGAACAGGAGGCAGGATTAGAGGGATTTAGACAGTGTCTGTGCCCAGTGCTCCGTGTGGGTGTGATCTGTGGGGAGTGCCCGGCAGCGCTGCGCACGAAGGCACCTAACTTCTCGACCCTCTGTGCAGAAAACCGAGAACTGCCAGGTCATCTTTTAAGGTTGATTTCTTTAAAAATATACTGAATCTTCAGAACACTTTAGCGTGCAATAAGCCAGATGACTGGAACTCCAGTACTACATTTATAGGAGATATCTTTTCTGAGAGAAAAACAAGTTTCATGCCATTCCTCTCGTGAATGCTCAAGGAGACAGGCCTTGTGGGGTCAGGGACGGTGAGGAAGCTGCAGCGTGTCCCCTGTGTTGTAGCTTGGAGGCATCCTTTGCACTGATCTCACACCATCCTCATAAGTGGCACGGAAGATGTGGGTGGTGCTGTCCTCTAACACTAAGCAAATGAAATGCTAGTAGGATGCAACCATGAGGACCTCCCTGTTGCTGCAAGGGGTTAAGCACTATACTATGAAGCATCCACCACCACAGCAGCACAAGTTCGAAACCCCGCCAGGGAGGTGACCCACATGGCACAGCAGACCTCTCCTGTCTCCCTGCTGCTCCTCTCAGCAGTGTGTTTCAGTCTCTATTTCAGTGTATTCTGCCTATTCTGTTCCCTACTCTGTCTCTAGTGAATCCGCTCACCCCCCCCCCCCCACACACACACACCTCTGGCTTGTACCCCAGTTGTTTGTGTAAATAAATGTTAAAAAAGAAGAAAAAGATGCAACCTCAAGAACTGGATTCAATTCACCAGCTTCCAGACCTTGTGCTTTTTTCCACGACCACACAGAGGGGGAAGAACTGAGGTCTCCATTAACATGTGGCCCTATATAGGGAGATAGGCAGTTTAAAGGCAGTCTTATGCTGAATGGATGCCTTGTTAATTTTGAGTTGTGAGGATAGCCAAACTAAACTGTTCTGGAAATTATGAGCATAAGACAGGGGTCGTGAAGGCATGGAACCAGTTTGAAGCATTTTTTGCTATGAGGGTCTCTGTTTGTATCAGATTTGGGTGTCTACCTTTGAAAGCCACTTCTTTGTACCCCAGGAAAGTTGTTTGCTGAGCTTCTATTTTTGTCATGCTGCGTTAGTGGGGTGAATATGGTGAAGGAGGGCAACAAAGGTTGTCAGTTGCAAAAGGAATGTTTTTCTGCTTGTGTCTCCAGATGCAGTGTCTCTCCCTCACGTTAGAGTTACTGTCCTGTCCTTGAGTAATCGCTGGCAAGTTCCCGCAGACCTGGTCAGTGCAGCCTTCCCTGCTCAGCCTAGACATGCCGTCATCCGGACACTTGTTCTCAAGGAGGAGGGTGGCTATGGAAATACAGTAGAAGTGAACTGGGAGGCTGAAGCCGCGTCTGTTACAGGTGTTGCCCCCTGGAGGGGGTTGCTGGTCAGGATGGGTAGCCCCAGCGAAAATGCCAACGAAGGATCTGTGGGGGTGGGCACTGAAAGATACATAAGGGGCCGCAGAAGCAGCAGCCAGGATTGAGCGTTGGAGAATTCGGTGTTAGGGATTTCAGTGTTTTCGCATCTTCAGCGATCTGGGATTCAGCAATTTCTGCCCCCACCATGCCCATCTTCTAGAAGGCTGTTATGGGCCTCTGAAGGATGAGAAGGCCTCCAACAGCCAACCTCAGAGAGGAAAAGTTCAGTTGTTTTGCAAGTAGCCGACCGCCTTGCTGGGCTGCGTGAGTGTAGGGTCAGAGAAAAGTTATCAGGCTTTTCCGCCCTCTCGCCCTTGGTGTAATGATGGACACCTGTGGTTCTGCACGCGTGCCTAAGAGGGCATGCGCAAGTGGGTGCACCTGGGTTTAGACACGGGCGACTAAGGGCAGCGTCACGAGGATGCCAGCGGAGCAATGGAAGGACGGAGAACGAGAGCGGCAGCAGTAGAAGCGGAGATGAGGGGCTAGAGAGTCCAGAGAGTGAAGATGAGCCGGCGCTAGGAGGCCTGACAGCCTCCTGCCGTGTACCTGGTCGTGTCTGATAATAAAAGCATAAAAAGCCACCGAGGGCTCCAGGTCTCCTCCTTTACCCTGCCTGCCCGAATCATCGAGAACCTGCTCTGTGTCCTTGCTGCCACCACAGTGAGTATGGCTGTTTGTTGGGCAGTTCGGCTACTGCAGCTACTGTTTTGAGTGTTGCTTGTCTGGTGCTGGGGATTATCTCCCGTTGTGTCTTCTGCTGCCTTCGTGAGTTGGATCCCAGCCTGTTGTCTGGCTGTCGCGTGCTCCAGGTCCTCCGTGGCAGGAAGACCAGCAATATAGTGGGTGCTTCTTGAAACAAAGAGGATGCTATCTGCTCCTTGGGGAATAATCATCGTATTGAGGAAGCCAGAAGATGTTGTTTATTTAGAGCAAGAGATAGGAAACGCTTTTTAAAAAACGTGTTACGTTCTAAATATCAAGAAAATGGCAGAAGCAAAAGGGGTAATGGCTCACAGCCTAAGAGAATAAGAAAGTCTCAAGGGATCGAACAAACAGAGGATCTTAGCAGGTTTACTCACACCATTCACAGTGGAATGGTGGAGCGGGGAGATGGGGAAGGCGAACAAAAGAGCCAGAATTAAAGAGGCTTTGGATTCAGAAGACTTTAATGAACAGCACAACGGGTGTGGGAGGCCTGGGCTGGAAGTCAGGTAAATGACATGGGTACACAGGTGTGACCTTGGGCAAGTGACAGGATAGCCACTGGTTTGCTTTCTCATTTTTGAGATGCAGACAATTATACCCACCTTGTGGAACTCTGAGTAATATGTAAAATAGCTGTGTAAAAAGTAGTGCCTGGCATAAAGAAAGCATGTGACAAATGGAGTGAATGGATCATTCCAAAGGAGAAGTAGACTTCAGTGTCAGATACATTATAAAGACTGGCAAGGATGCACTCTGGGTTAATTAGAGTTATTGGCAGGGAGAGATTTTTTTACTTTTAAGAATGGTGAATTCTGAATAGTAATTTTCCTAACATCAAAGAGTTTCCTGTAGAAACAAAATGATACCTGGCTTGATGGACATATATATATTATTGTGTTTTTTTTTTTTTTTAAAATGTAGTGGAAGTTAAGTGTGGTGGGGAAAAGATCAGGGTGAGGCTGGAGGTATGAGGGTGAAAATTCACCAGAGATAGTGGAGAACAGGAAAGGTCGATTTATTGGAATGCACTGCTAAAAGAAGCAGCGGGAAAGACAGAAGTCTGCTCTTGAAGGAGCACTTAAGGTTCTCTTTTATGCTGTTTTTGCAGGCTTTCTAACTTAGGGCACCAGTCGTCTGCTGGAATGTCTGGTTTCAGGCACTTGTCTTTAATTCAGAATGTGTCCTGCCCTCTGCCTCTGCATTCCTGGAGCTGGGCTGGTTTTTCAGTTTTATGGCCTTGTCCCTAAGCCAGCCTTATGGGCAACTTAGGATAAACTCCCTTATCTGTTGCAGCTCCCCAAACCTGCCTGCTGGGCAAGGAGTGGAGGCTTTCTTTTTGATCTTATTAAATTGTACTCCAGCATTTAAGTGCACAGGTCACTCTGTTCATTTCATGTTGCCCTCAGTTAATGAGATTCTCTGGTTCCAAGGTTCATGGAATTCTGGTTATTCTTTAATGTAAACACAGTACTTTGGGTTTCACAATAAAATCTAAAGTGACACTAAGCAGTTGGTGTTTTTTTTGTTTTTGCTTTTGTTGACATTAGTTTGCTATTATTATTCTCAACTGCCTTCACTGGTCAACAAGAATTGAATTTCAGTTATGCTAAGTTCTGTGTTTTCCAAAGCAATACCATGAGGAAAGGCTTATGTCAGGGTGAAAAGTACAGAAGGAACAATTATGAAATGTTTGCTTTGCTCTTGATTCAAGTGTGAAATATGTAGAAATTCAGAAAAAAAATTAGAATATTAGAAAACTTCAGAACAGAATGCCTTTTAATTTGTTTTTGTTAGCTAGTAAATAGAAATTTTAGAAATTTTAATAGAATAGAAATTTGTTGTTTGTTGTTCGGTATCAAGATAAGAATTGGCTATATAGGCCCAAGGTCTCAACAAAATTAGGAAGAAGCTGATGGAAACAGTACCTATCCCTAGATCTGTCCTTAGGCTCTGATGCCCAGCCCTGTCTGCTTGCTAAACATTTAAACATACTGTATTTCCTCCAATTTGTCTGTGGCACAAACAGTTTCATTAAGTTGAAATAGTCTTTATCCTCTGGAATTCAGCTAAGATGTCACTTCTTTCAGGAAGCCTCCGATGCCCCTTGCCCAACTTCCCATTACTAGGTCAGATTCAATCTCTTGGCATCCTTGCTTCTCCCTTACTGAAAACGCCCTCACAACTGTTTGCTCCCTCAAGCAAGAGATAGTGTCTGGCTCACTCAGTGCTTTCAGTCAAGCACCACAAAGTACACAGGAGGCACCAAATATCTGTTGATAGACGTCCCACATTTGAATCCTCTCGCCTCCCTGGACTCTTTGAAAAAAGAAAAAGAAAAGTAGTCCCACATTTATTAAAGACCATGTGCTTCACTCCATTAACTCCTCACAATAATCCTATATGTAAATATTATCTTCATAAAGACAGTGAGATTAGAGAAGGAACAGGCCTCAGGTCAGGTGGTCAGCAAATCACACCTTCCAGGACCGGACCTAGGTCATGTTGATGCCAAAGACAGTGTCGTTTTGTATATTTTTCTCATTGCTTGCATCATCCCACTGAAAAGTGTTGTAAACACTAAGAGAATAGGCAAGCTTAGGGATTGAACACAGACTTAATGAGTCCTAATGGGCTATTCACAGAAGAGACAGAATTAAAGAGGATTTGGATTCAGAAGACTTTTTTTTTTTTAAAAAGATTTATTTATTCATATAGGAACTGGGGTACAGGCCAGAGGTGTGGGAGGGTGAGAGGATTCACCATAGAGAGTGGGGAACAGAACAGGGAGATCAACGGAAGTACACTGTTGAGGGGAGCAGTGGGCACAGCAGGAGAGGTCCTCTGCTGCCAAGTGGGTCCCCTCCCTGGCCGGGGATCAAGCTGCTTCTTTGTGCAGTACTTAACCCCTTGCACCACCAGGGAGGCCCTGGATTCAGAAGACGTTAATGAACAGCACAATGGGTGTGGGAGGCCTGGGCTAGAAGTCAGGTAAATACCATGGGAACACTGGTGTGGCCTTGGGCAAGTGACAGAATAGCCACTGTTTTGCTTTCTCATTTTTAAGATGTAGATAATTATACCTGGAGTTATAAGTACTACGTAAAATAACTGTATAAAAAGTTAGTGCCTGGGAGCCTCCCTGGTGGTGCAAGGGTTAAGGCTCAGCACTATGGAGCTATCTGCAGCCACTGCAGCATGAGTTCGATCCCTGGCTAGCAAGGGGACCCACATGGTGCAGCAGACCTTTCCTGCCTCGCCCGCTGCTCCCCTCAACAGTGTATTTCAGGCAATCTGCCTGTTCTGTTCTCCACTCTGTCTCTAGTGAATCCTCTCACCCACTCCCTCGGCGGCCCGCACCTCTGGCCTGTGTCTCAGCTCTTATATGCATAAATAAATAAATCTTTAAAAAAAAAAAAGTTAGTGCCTGGCATAAAGAAAGCATGTGATAAGTGAAAATGAAGTAAAAGGATTATTCCAAGGTGAAGCTGACATCAGTGTCAGATACATTTTAAAGACTGGCAAGGAAGCAGTCTGAGCTAAAACTATGGGATGTGAGAGATTTTTTACTTTGAAGAATGGTGAGTTCTTTTTTTTCCTCCTAATTTTTTTTTCATGTTGATGACAGAACATATTTTTTTCTTACATCATTGTCCATTTTTGAACATTAATTGGTTTCTCTTCACAGGTGTGTTACGGGACAACCACAATGTGAAACGGGTGGGCCTGGTCCGTGTGCTTCAAAGGGACTTAGAATGAGACTCAGCCGCAGGCACACACAAACAGGTAATAAAGGGCTATTTTCAAAAAGGGGAAATGAAGAAGTGAATAATTCCGGAAGAAAGAGAGATAAATTTGTGAATGTGTCCTACCAGTTCTGCTGATCTGGAACCCCAATAGCACTCTGAAAGCCAGTGAAAAGTCAAGGGCTCCCAAGACCCACATGTCTCTGATTATATACCAAGCCTGGCTGCTTAATTCCACCCTCCGTTCCCAGCAATCCTCCCTTCAGTGGTGATGACCTTATGGGATTTGCAGTCCTTGGTGTCTTGGATCTCTTCGGTCTGGCGTTGGGGTGGAGTCCATAAAATCTGTTTGTGGAGTTCCTTTAGGACATCCTTCCCCCAACAGGTGTAGTCCCCGTAATTCTCCTGCCATCATATCACCTGTGAGCCATCAGCATAGTCCCTTGTGCTCTTCCCTCTCCCTACCTCCCCCTGCTGTATTCTATTATATCTATGGTCAGCTTGCAAGCTTTGTCTTTTTTCTTGACTTTTTGTTTCGTTTCTCTATATTCCTGGGGGGTTCTCTAGATTCCTATATAGAGAATATAGTCTCTACATTTAAGTGACATCACCTGATATTTATTTTTTTCCTTCTGACTAATTTTAATTAGCATAACCCCTTTCTGCTTCATCCATGTTGCTACAGATGTCATGAGTTTATTATCTTTTTTCATCTCTAAGTAATATTCCTTTGTGTATATATACACCACAACTTTCTCATCCTTTAGTCTGCCTTGGGGGAATTTAGGTTGTTTCATATTTTGACTATTGTAAATGGTGCTGCAATAAGCATGGGGTGCAAGTTTCTTTTTCTTTAAAGATTTATTTATTCATGCATGCAAGAGCTGGGGTACAGGCCAGAGGCATGGGGAGGGCGGTGAGAGAGGATTCATCAGAGACAGAGTGGAGAACAGAACAGGCATATTGACAGCAATGCACTGCTGAGGGGAGCAGTGGGCAAGACAGAAGAGGTCTGGGCACCATGTGGGTGACCTCCCTGGTGGAGGATTAAACTTGCACTGCCATGGCTGGCTGCTTCACAGCCACCATTGAGGCCTGCAGGTTTCCTTTCGAATTAGTGTGTGTTTTTTTAAAGATTTATTTATGCATACAAGAACTGGGGTACAGGCTAGAGGTGTGTGGGTGAGAGTGGGGAAAAGAACAGGCAGATCAACTGAAATACACTGCTGAGGGCAGCAGCGGGAGAAGCAGAAGAGGTCTGCTGCACCATGTGGGTCACCTCTGCAGCTGGTGGCAGGGATTTGAACTCGAGCTGCAGTGGCTGTGGTTTGCTTCATAGTGCATTGCTTAACCCACTACACCACCAGGGAAGCCCTCAAATTTGTGTTTTTGTGTTCTTTGGGTAGATTCCTAGGAGTGGAATCCCTGGATAAGATAGTAGATCTATTTTTAGTGTGCTGAGGAACCTCCACACAGTTTTCCATAGTGGCTGGACCAGTCTCCATTCCCAACAGTAGTGTAAGAGGGTTGCTTTTTCTCCACATCCTTGTCAACATTAGTTGTTTCTAGATTTTTTAATGTGGGTCAAGGACTGGTTGTGTAACGGGGTGGTTCCCAGGAAATGAGGAAGTTCCAGGATCCTGGTCCTGCCCTAAGTAGGGTGGCGCTGAGCAGGGATAAGAAGATGCTGGAGAGAGAAGATAGGAGGAACACAGAAGGAAAGGAGGAAGAAAGAAGCAGTTTGGAGAGCAGCAAGGAGGTGTAGAGGAGGCACGTGGAGCAGAGGGACATGTGAAGAAACTGCGCTTGCTTTTTGGTCTTGGACTGGTTGGAATAGATGTGGGTGAGAGACCCGTGGGGAGCTTAACAATGGCAGCTTTCATCTTGACTTTGATTTTGCTCTTTTCCTCCCGGATTTGTCTCTTTCTGACCCTTTTCTATGGGTCTCTACTAAAAGGTCCTTTGGACTTGTGGCAGGCTTTTGGGCCTTGCTTTGGGCCAATCCTATTTGGCTGGACTTTTACCCTCGAGGGCATGGGTAACTTTGGGTGCTTGATATAGTAACTGTGTTCTTTGTCTTTTCTGTATTGTTTACTAATTGTATTAAAGTTCTTGTCCTATTAAAGGTCTTACATGTTTGACCTTTAGTGGCAGTGAATGGCAGAACCCACTTAGAGCAGGTGGGTTTGGGGGTTCTGAAGTGCCCCTCTCCCTGCCCTGTAACATGGTGACTTCTGAATGATGATTTTCCTGTGTGATTTCCCACAGGAAATGTGGTATTTCTCATACACATTTGGTCTTCTTCCAGAGGTCCTGGCTCACAGCTCCAAAGCCTTGAAATTCCTTGGTATTGATAGTGTTAAGAGTGTCTATTGTAATGTTGATACAGTGACTCTAAAACAAACACCAGAGGATGAAGGGGGGCCTAGTTGCTAGGGAGACCAACTGGAACTTTCAGTCCCAACTGCTGACCTCAGGGAGGGAAGAGCAGCTGGATGTTGTGGTCATTGGTCTGTGAGTTTTTTTTTTTTTTAAAGATTTATTTATTTATGCATATAAGCACTGGGGTACAGGCCAGAGGTGTGGGAGGTGAGAGGATTCACCACAGACAGAGCAGGGAG
>JAGFMF010011958.1:988749-1035721 GCA_019455555.1 Galemys pyrenaicus
TTATCGGATTTGTGGTTCTGGAACACTGATGGTCTGGAGTGGGGGTTGGAGTCCACACACCCATAATCCATTTAGGACCACCTTTCCCCCTAACAGTTACAGGACAGGGAGAGGGGCACTCCAGAATCCCTAAACCTGCGTTTTTTTTAAAAATGGGTTTTGCTATTTGTTGTATTACCGTAAGTATATAAGATTTTTAATACAACTTTAATACAATTAGGGTATAAAATAGAAAGGATAAAGAATATAGTTACTAAGTTAAATATTTAAAGTTACTTATTTTTTTGAGGGTAAAAGTTTAGCTAAATAGGATTGTCTTAAAGTAAGGCTTAAATGCCTGCTACTAGTTTAAAGAACCTTTTAGTAGAGACCCATAGAAAAGGGTTAGAAAGAGTTAGATAAATTTGGGAGGAAAAGAACAAAGTTAAGATGAAAGCTGCCATTGTAACCTCCCTACGGGTCTCTCACTTAGTTGTTTTAACTAGTTTAAGACTAAAAAGTAAGCGCAGTTTCTTCGTATGTCTCTTTGCTTTACGTGCCTCCTCCATGCCTCCTTGCTGTTTTTTATCCTGCTTCTCTCTTCCTCCCTTCCTTCTGTCCTCCTATTTCATCTCTCCAGCAACTTTTTATCCCCGCTCAGCTCCACCCACTTAGGCCAGAACCCCAATTCTGGAACTTCCCCCTTTCCTGGGGACCACCCTGTTACAGTCTGATTCACTGTCCTAATGTCTCTGTGCCTGGAACTAAGTCTGTGTCCCAGCCCTTATCTTAGCACACTTTTCTTTATTATTCCTGTCCTGGATTGTCCTGTTGCCCTTAGTCCTGGGGGTGTTTGATTAGTCTCCCTTGGAATTTGTTGCCTTTATCTCTGGAGACTTCCTCAACTCTCCATTAGTCCCTGCCTACTTAGTGTCCTTGAAGCTGCCTAATTATCCCTAAACTTGCCCTACGTGACCTAAGACTCATTGTGGGAAAATCCTCACCCATTGGAAATTCATCTCAGGACACCAACTAAACAGGAAAGCCCACAGAGGGTCTGATCAAAATATAGCAATGCACTTATAATGGACTTTTGTTGTAGGCCTTGCCAGCACCATTCCCACTTTCCCAGTCCATGCCTGTTTTCATTTGGAGTATATACAGCTTTCCATGCGTCAGTCATATGGTCTGGGTATTACCTGGGGTGAAGCACTGATACTTGAGCCAATCAACAAAATCCATCCCCTTGAAACATTGTTGGCTCAGGGATGTGCTTGTGACTCAGCATTGTCGGCTTTATTGTTCCAACTGATTTTAGATGCATAAAGATTGGCACAACTTCAATGGACTCATTGCCTGATTGGGCTAAACAGAAGCAGTCAGGCTTGACCCTAGACACCATCTGGCTCCTAATAATGTTACCTGAGCTCAGCTCAGACTGCGCCTGAAGTTTTCTGCCCCAGTGCTTTTCACTAACTTGGTCAATAAATGCATTTGATTGCTTAAGCCTTTTTGGTTGGGATTTATGTCAACATGCAATTAAAGGAATCCTAAGAAACGCAGGATCTAAGAGATATTTGACACATTTCTATTTCACTTTGCATAAGCTTAGTCACCTTTCAGATTCTTGGGAGGATCATAAAGGCGTGTTCTCTGAGCCCCAGGAGCAAAGCAGTGATGGTTATTAAAACAGCTTTTGTGATTTGGGGAATCAGAGCTTCTAAGACTTCCTCAGTAACTTGTGGAATGTAAAATAAACTTTATTTATTGCTGTACACTTCAGTTTTGTCTGTAGGAAGTGAAGATGATATTTGTCACACCACTTTAACAAGACGGACATGATAAAAATGTGACCAGTACTGTGTATGTTATTATTTACCTTCCAACATGCTAGTGACATTTTGCCATTACCGTGTGTGGCTTTCAATATTTCTCAGTCACTAGACTGATTTAACCATTAGTGAGATGGGTAGACTAAAGAGATTCCTGCTCTGGGAGATTGCAGGAGAAAGAGATAAATGTTCCAGAGTTCAGGAAAACTGAGATAAGTGTCCTAATTTCTGTACAACGGTTAACTATTTTCATGTTCAAGAGATGATTTACTTTTTGCTCCAAACATCCACAAATGGGATCTTTGGGTTTTTGTTACAGGGCAACCCTAATATAAAATGGGTTCCCCACACTGGGTTCTCCACCCGCGCGCCCAGAAGACTTAAAAGTCCCAACTCCAGGTACATGTGGCAAAAGTTATTAGCACGTTTTATTTTATGAAAGAAAGGGGAATAAAATAGTAATAACACCAAAGGAAAAAGAAANGGATACAAATCCACAAATACTCTACCAGATCTAAGCAATGGCACGTTGAGAGCTGGCTCCGAGTCGAATGAGTGGCTCCAAAGGAAGGGGGTCTGGCTCCTCAGTCAGAGAGAGAGAGTGTCCAAGGCTCACCTTGGTTTTTACAGCCAGCCTGGCTGCTTAACTCCACCCTCAGGTCCCAGTAATCCACTCTTCGATAATCATCTTATCGGATTTGTGGTTCTGGAACACTGATGGTCTGGAGTGGGGGTTGGAGTCCACACACCCATAATCCATTTAGGACCACCTTTCCCCCTAACATTTTTACTTTCAAAATCCATTCTGATTCTACCAAATTTGTTTTTTCTAAAATCCATTAGCTGTGTTTACTGTTATCTGGCGGTGGAGAGAAGATCTGTACATTTAAAGTTTAATTCTCCACAATGAAGGAAAAACTTCCCAGAGACATTAAAAAAACAAAAAAGAAAGACACCAAGTCAGCAGAGATATAAACATTAATTTTATTTCTATTTCTAAAATGTATGTTTTGATTAATTTGATATTTAAAATAGCCCCTTTGCCAAAAATCTCAGAAAATAAACAATCTATTAAAATACAAATTATCGCTGAAAATCTTCTTAAACCTTACAACTGACCAACCTAATACTTGTTTTGAAGCACTTGTGATCATTTTCAGACGTTTCCATAGTTGCAAAGAATTAAAAAAAAAATCACGTTGGGACAGGAATGTAAATTTGATCAGAAAGAAAAAAACTTGTTTACTTCTCTACAGGCTCACCAATTGCCTGTAATTTGTGCCCTAATTATATGAGGTTTTCCTAGTTAGAGTTGACCTGTTCTTGCTTGTAGTCCACTATAGTCAGTAAAGTACATGCTTGATAATAAGGAAAATGAACCCAAGAACCTTAACTGCCTCAAATAGTTTTATGGATCTACTCAAGTGTCAAGTACAATGTTTATTTTAAGAATTAAGGTTGGAATGCAGAACAAACTTCAGCAGAATACTGGAATAATCCATGTAACAAGGCAGAACTAGGTGTATCTTCCCGGTACATTAATTTTGAAAGCCAGCCCAGTGATACTGAGAGTAACAAATCAATTCAGATTTCTTTGAAGTCTGTACTATTTAAATTTGGATTTTTGATTCTTTATTTAATTTGGGAAAAATCTTTTCACTTCTGCCCTACCAAAGTCTTTTGAGTGAATTCACTGCCTGTTAGCACCAAACTTTCAAAGAGGGGTAAAAACTAAAAGTTTCTGGGTAACAAGCTAAGTGAAATAGTTGGAGTGTTTTCAAAGTTACTTAATTGTGTAAAGTTGATAATGGTAGACTGTAAGTATGAAATCCCACTGTTTTCTTTTAAGGGAGAGTTCAAAGTTGGTTTTTGTTTGGGTTTGGTTTTGATTCTTTGGAGAAAATCGCTAAATAGGTCCCGTTTCATTCCTAAGCGTAGAAATGAAATCCAACTTTACATTAAAAAGAAGGGTTTCTCTACTGATAAGCAGTTTATTAAGGGTAAAGCTGAAGCTTTAAGTAATTTGAGCCACTCCATTCACCTCGCTATTCCCGCTTCACACTATTTCACAGCATATCCACAGACATGGGGGCGCACCAGCTCCAAGGATAGGGGGGCTTGTAAGTGCTGCAGCTTCAGCTTAGAGAAACCTGCTCTCTCTAGGGCCTTCCAACTTTCTCTGGTCAGGCTGCACCCATCAAACAGAAGGAACCAGGCTGGATTCAGGACTTGTTGCCAGAAGTAATTCCAGGTGGAACGCTCAGCGGCTACATGCTCCAGGAAATAAAAAGCCCCTCCCTGAGAAAGGAAAACACATTTCAAGAATTTCAGTTTTTGGAAAAGAGATATTTAAAATGACAGAAGTTTCAGGTTTTAGTGGCCCCAAGGCCAACTTCAGGAAAAGAGAGAGCTAAATGAAAACTTACTAAAGCCACCTTTTGGCCACTTATAAAGAGATTCCAGTCAAACCGTTAACACTTAATATCTTCTTGATCATTAAAGTGATACGTAATAATAGCTAAAACTTACTTAATGCACACAGGTGCTATACCTTAATGCCTATTACCAGTTAACTCACTTAATCCTCACATCAACATACTTGATAAGTATGTTGTAATAAATGATAATTTATTATCATTCCTAATTTTACAGATGAGGAAACCAAGTCATAAAAAAATAAGCAACTTTTCAAAAGTTACAAGCTTATAAATATCAGATAAATTTTTGAACCAAGATTGACTGCAGAGGTTGGCAAAACTGTCTCATCAAAATTTTAGAAAATACAGAAAAGTTTTAAAAGAAATAAGCACTACCCATCACTGTGGGATGATTTTTGTTAGTATCTTGTGCATACTTTTATATGAATATATATTTTTTTCTACAACTACTATTGTAACATACATTTGTTTTGTAATCTGTTTTCAGTATTATCCTAAAACATGATTTTATCATTTGTCAGAGAAGGAATTAATATCCAAAATGTATAAATAACTCATACACTCAACAATGAAACAATAAACCTAATTTAAAAAAGGGCAGAGTGTCTAAATAAACATTTCACCACGGAAGACATACAGAGGGCCAACAGACACATGAAAAGATATTCTTCATTCTTTATCATCAAGGGAAATGAAAATCAAAGTCATGAGATATCACCTAGTCCCTGTTAAAAAGACAAACAGAACTGTCCAGAATGGGGAAATGGGTCCCCTTGTACACTGCTGTTAGGAATGTAAATTGGTGCAGCAACTAAAAACAGTATGAAGCGTCCTTAAAAAACTTGAAAATAGAATTACCATATGATCCAGCAATTTCACTTAATAAATAATTGCATTATTTATGCAAAGAATGAAAACCCTAATTCAAAATGGCTGATGAATCCCTGTGTTCACTGCAGTACTGTTTACAGCAGGCAAGATAGACACACCACCAAGTGCTCATCAGGGGATAATGGGTGGAGAATACCTGGTCTATACACACAAAAAACCACTACTCAGCTGAACTCTTGTCATTTGCAACAGCATGGATGGACGTGAAGAGGATTATGCTAAGTGAAGTCAGTCAAAAGGAGAAAGACCAATATGGAATGACTTCACTCTCATGTGGAAGATAAAACAAATTTTAAAAATAAAAACGGGCCTCCCTGGTTGAGCGTCACACTGTGAAGCATCTGCCGCACAGCACCAAGAGTTTGATCCCCAGCCAGCGAGGGGACCCACATGGCGCAGCAGACCTCTCCAGCCTCGCCCGCTGCTCCCCACTCTGTCTCTGGTCTCATCTCTGGCGACTCTAGCTTGTACTCCAGCTTTGTATGCATAAATAAAATCTTTAAAATAAGTAAATAAAAGATTTAAAAAAAACCTTGGAATCTGATGACAGCATGGTCTCACCAGAGGGCAATGTGGCATGAATAGAGGGCATCATGGTGGGGGCATGGTGTAGTGTGAGATATATGGCACATTAATGTCAAGGTGTACAGCTGTGCAGCTGAAGTTTCTACTGTGTTGTAAACCAATGTTCAATTTTAAAACGTTTTAGTTTAAAAATCTTTATATTTCAGACCACTGAAGGTCCCATGTCTTAGCATTTTCACTTAGCTTATATCCAGTAAGCATCTATATGCATAAATATTTGTGACCATTTTTAACAATTTCCAAATACCTGGCTAAAAAGTGAAACTGCTGAGTCAAAATTCAGTGGCTTTTCCAAGCTTGTTGGTATAGGTTATCAAATTGCCCTTTGGAAAAGTACATCAGTACTGTTTTTGTCCCTCTATCTTTGTAAATTTAATGGGTAAAATGATATGCCACTTTCAAAAATATTCATATTTTTGGTTGTTGGTTATTTGGATTTTTTTCTTTTCTGATTTGTCTGTTGATGTCCTTTATTAGTTTCCTAAGAGGGGATGTTGGTTTTGTTCTTACTGCTAGCAGGGGCAAATGTTTCCCTAATTTTGTTATTTGTATTTTAATTTTATATATTTACTTCCATTTTTTTAGTTAAAGCTTTATGTATGCATACAAGAACTGGGGTATAATAGGCCACAGGTGTATGTGTGTGGGGGGGGATGAGCGGATTCACCAGAGACAGTGGGGAACAGAACAGGCAGACTGACTGAAGAACACTGCTGAGGGGAGCAGTGGGCAAGACAGGAGAGGTCTGCTGTGCCATGTGGGTCACCTCCCTGACCAGGGATTGAACTTGGTGCTGCAGTGGCTGCAGATGCTTCACAGTGCAATGCTTAATCCCTTGCACTACCAGTCAGGCCCCTTTAAAACCTTTTAATCCATCTGGAAATTGTTCTCAGGTTCTGCTCTGTAAAGCTATGGGAGAACCTCATAGTTCTTCAGCCGGAAGGCAAGAGTCCCAGTAAGCACTGCCCTGGGACTGAATAACAATGCCTTACATCTTTCTACCATCACCATGGACATGTACCTGGTATCATTAATTAAAATACTGAGTCATCTAAAAGCTTTGTTAAATTCATGGTTATGATCTGTAGTCAGGCACTCGATTCAATCAGTGGATGCCATGTGCAAATTACTGCCATGCAGGAATCAGGAACTGCTCCTTTCACCTAGGACGAGCCGGTAAAGAAGGCCAAGTTTACAGACACAACAGAGACTGCACAATTGTAGAAGGTTGTGGGGTAAATGAAAATTTTCAGATTTTCCAGTCCTCCCGCCATTAGCATTAATGATAGACATCTGCGGTCCTGCACGCTTGCCTGATTGTGGACACCTGGAGTAGGGTGTGGGGCGTAGGGTGTGGGCATGCATAGGTGGGCACACCTGGGCTGAGAGACTGGGCATAGAAGGGCAGAGTCACAGGTTCGCCAGTAGAAGCAGAGAAGGAGGAGAGACAGCAGAAACAGCCCAGAGAGAATGAAGACTGGCTGGGGGCTAGAAGTGTGCCAGTCCCCCGGACCCCCAGGCTGCCATGCACCTGGTTGACCCACTACAAATGATACAAAAAAATTAATAAAAGTCTGAAAAAGCCACTGAGGGCTCCAGGACTCCTCATTTACTCATCTGCCCAGATCCTAGAGAACCTGCCTGGTGCCATCGTGACCATACATAGGTCTTCAGATGTTTTCTACCTAGCTACTTCTGAGGAGTCTGGGGCGAGTGGGACTTACCAATCACCTCCAAAATCTCTGGTGATTGTAGTCTTCTACTATGCTAGTCTTGGTAATCTCAGGCAGCCAGTTTAGAGAGTAGTTCCCCCAGACTGTTCTAAGTTCTCAGAAATGGAAAACTTTCAATTTCCTGTTTTAAAAAACAAAAATGTTCCAGAGTAGGACAAGAGACTGGAGACTGTGGGTAGCACACACTCAGGTAGAGGGCCTGTCACCCACTGAAGCCGATGTTGAGTAAGCCCCTGGGTGTGCAAATGTCAGGTCAGAAGAGGGAGTGTAGCTAGCTATCTAGGTTTGGAAGCCATCTGT
Source organism: Galemys pyrenaicus (assembly GCA_019455555.1). Taxonomy (NCBI): domain Eukaryota; kingdom Metazoa; phylum Chordata; class Mammalia; order Eulipotyphla; family Talpidae; genus Galemys; species Galemys pyrenaicus. The sequence goes on from JAGFMF010011958.1 coordinate 996,508, forward strand.
GTATTTGTGGTAGTTGAAAAGCTGCAGACTCATGAGATTGCCCAAGGTGAGCCAAGAAAGGAACTCCAATGTTCAGGGGATGGCTGGCCAACAAAAGAGGTAGAAATGTTGAAATCACAGAGAGAAAAAGCTCCAGTGAACAAGCACTGTGGTACAGAGGTAAGAATATCTGCATTACAGAAAGTGCTGCAACTTTGGGAAATTTCTTTTTTCCCTTCAATTGAAGTAACATTACATGCTGACGTGTTTCAGGTGTGCATAGTTAAAGATCAACATGTGTGTCTGCTGCTACGTTAAATTCACCACTGAAAGTCCCATTCTATCCACCATACAACTTTCCCCTTTTACCCAGTATCCCCTCCCCAGGCTCCTTCTCATCTGGTAATCACTAACTGGGCAGGTTTCTTAACCTCTGTAGGTCTGATTCCTCAAGCCAACACAATACCTGCTTTAGGTAGGCACCGCCTCCAATGTGCATGGGGTGTCCCATCTCCCACCCCCACTCCAAAACCATATTGACCTTAAAAGTTTCTGACATTGAGGGCCTCCCTGGTGGCAAAGGGGTTAAGCAACGCACTCACTATAAAGCATCCGCAGCCACTGCAGCACGAGTTGGATCACTGGCCAGGGAGGGGACCCACAAGGCAGACCTCTCCTGCCTTGCCCGCTGCTCCCCTCAGCAGTGTGTTTCAGTCTATCTGCCTGTTCTGCTCCCGCTCTGTCTCCCGTGACTCCTCTCACCTACCCGCACCTCTGACCTACACCTCAGCTCTTGTATGCATAAAGAAATCTTTAAAAAAAAAGTTTCTGACATTTAGGGGTCTCCCTGGTGGCTCAATACCTGTGATACTTGTGATAAAAGTTCCTCAGCAGAAAACGGGTGCTTTGCAGGAGCTAAGGAAGAATATAAGAACATGACCCCCTAAGAGTATTACCAGGACTAGAAAAACAGCTTAATCATTCCTTGCCCTGCCTGGGTTTTGTGAGGTATGTGACACTTTCGTGCCTGCTCTTAGGACACAAAAACTTAATCAGTGTAAGAATCAGACCTTTTTCCTTCTTTGATGCTGACCTATCCCTGAACCAGAGACAGAATTATATTACACCCGATTACCAAGTCCTTTTCCTCCTGAGGGGCTTCCTCTACTAGAAAAATAAAAGTGGGCATTACATAACATCCTTTTTGCTTAGAATAGTAAATTCAAAGGTTAAGATAGTATTTGTGTTCCACCATGTTTAGAATAAAATCATTTTAAACTAGTTTTTGACAACTAAAAGTAATATGTGAAAATTACTATTAAGATTTTCAAGCCATACAAGAAGGTATAAAATGAAAACTAATTTCTTCCCCATCCAATCCTGCTTCTAAGAGGTAACCACTGTCAATAGCTTGTCTATCATTCTATCAGTATATCATTAACACATATACATATATGTGTTATATAGTAACACATATAATGGAATATATGAATATATAATTGAATAAGCCCCCCAAATGGACTTATTCTCAACACAATATTCTACACTTTGATTCCATTTTTTTTTCATGTTAACATTACCTCGTGGAGATTTGTTTTCCATAATAGCATAAATAATTCTTCCTAGGCATTTTTGTCACCTGCACGGAACTTCTTTATACTTTGCGATGATCTACTTGAATAGACTATTGATGGCTCTTTGGGTTATTTCCAGTTTGAGCTATTATCAGTACTGTAACTAATATCTCTGCATGTGGATGAATATTTGCGTATTTGTGCAGTACAGCTACAGGATAAATCCTAGTGGTTGAAAGAATATATATATACTTTAAATTTTGATACTACCAACCTGCCCTCCAAGAGGCACCGCCTCCAAAGTGCATGGGCTGTCCCATCTCCCACCCCCACTCCAAAACCATATTGACCTTAAAAGTTTCTGACATTGAGGGGCCTCCCTGGTGGCTTAAGGGGTTAAGTCTCAGCACTATGAAGCTATCCCCAGCCAGGGAGGGGACCCACATGGCACAGCAGACCTCTTTTGCCTCACCCACTGCTCCCCTCAGCAGTGTACTTCAGTCAGTCTTCCTGTTCTGCTCCCCACTCTGTCTCTGGGGAAGCCTCCATTTCTGGACTATACCCCAGCTCTTGTATGCATTAATAAATAAATCTTAAAAAGTGTTTCTGACATTTAATAGGTAAAAATGGTCAGTTGCTTTAATAGAAAATAATGCTGAGCATTTTAGTCACATAATTGGCTAGCTGTGGGCCCTCCCTGGTGGCGCAGTGGGTTAAGCAGCGCACTATGAAGCAGACCACAGCCACTGCAGCACGAGTTTGATCCCTGTTGCGGGCCAGGGAGGGGACCCACATAGCGCAGCAGACCTCTCCTGCCTCGCCTACTGCTCCCCTCAGCAGTGTGCTTCAGTCATTCTGCCTGTTCTGCTCCCCACTCTGTCTCTGGTGGATCCTCTCACCGCCCATACCTCTGGCCTGTACCCCAGTGCTTATATGCATAAATAAATAAATCTTTTTTAAAAAAATTGGCTAGCTGTACTTATATTTCTGTTCCAGTTCTTTGCCTGTTTTTATCTTGTGTTTTTCTTATTGATTTAGGAAGTCCCATTGCTCTTATTGACCTGTTTCCTTTAATATAAAGGACGCAGTCCTTTGTCTACAATTCCCAGAGAGTATCTTTTCCAAGTTTGCTCTCATACCTTGTTTTTAGTACTTTTTTCTTCCCAGAAGCTTTAAAGTCTTATATATTCAAATTTATCACTCTTTCCTTTCTCACTCTAAGACTTTAAAAACTTCAAGTGTCTTTATAGTTTTATGTTGAAATGTTTGAGCCACTTGAAACTGACAGGACTGCCTTATTAGATATGGAGGTCGACACCAGCCAGCCCTCAGCGCCCCGGACTCACCGGCCGCAGCACCCTGCACACCTCCTGGAGAAGCCGCTCCTGGCTCTCCACCGAGCACAGGACCAGGGTGCAGACCACCACGTCCACGGAGCCGTCAGCCACCGGGTGCATGTCCTCCCCCATGGCCACCACGAATCGCTCGAACTGCAGGTGTCGGTTCTTGGCGACACTATCGATCAAGAACTTCTCAAAGTTGGGGTTGGGGTCAACACATGTCACCTTGCTTCCGGGGGGGTAGAACTTGAAGTTGGTGCCAGTGCCACACCCCACCTCCAGCAGGGAGAGCTTCCCCGAGGGACCCGCAAACTCCCGCAGGTTGCTGAAGAGCTCCCGCTTCTTGCTCATCATCTGCTCGTTATACATCACGGAGAACTTCCGCATGAAGTAGGGAAACCATTTTTTACATATCCAACTCCACATGCCCAGAAAGTTCAACAGGTACATAGGAAATGTCAGGACGCCGACAGCCAGTTGGAGGATAAAGACAGTAAGTGCCATTTCTCAGAAGAGGGAAAAAAAAAACAAACCAGGTTAACTGTTAGAGACTGGACTCCTTTAATTTGCCCAAGGAAAGAAGAAGTGGTGCTGAAAACACTCTGGTGTTTTTTTTTTAGAACTGGTGCTAAAGTCAAGTAACAGGCAAGCGTGCACTTCACCCAATTTATAGACACTTAGCAAAAGCTGAGTCATTGCTTAGTTTTCATGAAGCCAAATGAGAGTGTTCCCAGCTTCTCCTTAGAAGGAACATTGATTACCTTATTCCAGCTCCAATCCTGTTTAGCTTTCTCTGGATTTGCAGACTACCGCTAGTTTCCCTGCTGGGCTTTTATGCACACGCAGCACTCCCACCCTCAAGGGCTTCCAATGGCCTCTGTCGGGAAAATAGTCCATGGGTGGAGCCAAGTCAACCGCAAAGCGAGCTACCCGGCTGCTTTGTTTACAATGTCACCACCCCGCCGACTCCACCCTCAGTCTCCCCACACCCCCTAAGGCCCCTCTATCAGCCCCCACACACATGCACATACAAACACCCGCCCTGTTTTTTTTGGTTTTTGTTTTTTTTTAAAGGAAGGGAAAGCATATGGCTGCCTGGCTACACACCGTTAAGAATTTTCCCTTTTGCATTCCTGGCTGAAGCTTTCAGGGCTTGATAAAACAGGATTATTTACAAGTCACTGGGGGGCTACCCATGTTTTAAAGGAAAAGTTTAAACTTCAAATTGTGCTCAACTATTGCATTTCTCAGCTCGTGTAGTTAAAAATAGCCCCCAGGATAGTCACATTTGGGAACCTAAAGATTTCAGAAAATAGCTTGACTCATCCCTCTGCTTTTAACCCAAGTCTGAGCACTAGGGTGGTCAGGGGAACAAAGTTTCAAAAATAATGGCAATGTTTTCTGTTTTGAACTGGCTGGTGGATACAGGGAGTGTTCTGTGGTTCATTAACTGTTACACTCCAGACATTTTATAAATATCTTGTATTCCATTTTCAACAGCTTTCTTGAGGTGAACTTGACATACAATAAATGTACATGCTTAAAGCGTATGGTTTGTTAAGTTTTGACACAGGCACACTTGTGAAACCATCATGTCAATCAAGTTCAGGAAGCTATCATCTGGGAAAGTGCCCTCTCACCCTTGGGACCCCATCCCAAAGCAGCCACTAGTCTGTCTTCTCTCACCAGACGTGGTTTGGCAGATTCCAGCAGCATTTGTGCATGGGGAGTCGTGTGCTTTTGGTCTTACTTCCCTTACTCAGCATAATTGTCTTGCAGTTTGCATATATCAGATGATTTTATTGCTAAGTAATACTCCATCCTATCGATGTCTAAGACTTGGCTATCCATTCACCTATCAATGGACATTTAGGATGTTGCTAGATTTCAGCTATTACAAATTCCACTACCACAAGCTTTAGTGGAGTAACTTTAAGCCTGTTTGGACACATGGTTTCATTTCTCCTACAAGGACAAGATAGGGGCTACTGGGTGGGTGTGCCTTCAATTTCAAATCCTCCCACCAGCTATTTAGGAGATTTAATTGCTTTACTTCTGGTAGGGGCTAAGTAGCCTGGGGTTGGGCAAGATGCTATGCATGGTATAGTAGAAATCTGCATATACATTATTTAAGGCCTGTCTGTGGTGAGTTAATTTTCCAGCCCAAGGACCCATGTGGAGGAGTGCAGGAAGCCAGTGTTCTGCACTGGGACGAGCGTGAGGTCCATTGTTCAGCAGGGCCATAAGGTGCTCTGGGGATGGACATCAACTCATTGTAAAAAGCAAACTGGAAATTTCTTTAGGGTGTTAATCCGCATCTTCCAAATTTCCAGCTATCTGATTGAAGCTCACCTTATTTTTTTAAAAAGATTTATTTATGCATACAAAAACGGGTACAGGCCAGAGGTGCAGGGCGGGGGTGAGAGGACCCACCAGAGACAGAATGGGGAACAGAACAGGCAGATCGACTGAAACACACTGCTGAGGGGAGCAGTGGGCAATAAAGAGAGGTCTGCAGTGCCGTGTGGGTCAGCTCCCTGGCTGGAGGTGGGGATCAAACTTGTGCTGCAGTGGCTGTGATTTTGCTTCATAGTGCTATGCTCAATTCATTGTGCTACCAAGGAGACCCTTAAAGGAGCTCACCTTAAAGATTCAATTCATTCCTGTCTCCACTATATTGGCATTTGGTGGTGATATGTGGTCTGAGTTGTAGTCTTCAGGTTACATTGCTGGTGACTCATGGGAAGTCTTCAGGACACTCTGGTGACTCATTTTGAGTGGGCCAGGGAGTCTCACTGGCTACCTGGACAGATGAGTGGGAGGTGAGGGACCAGGTCTGGGCAGGTCCCAGTAGCACTGCCAGATGATTTCACCTGGAGACTCATCTCTACTGGTTCCTGTATCTCCTGTTGCTCTTACTTAATCAATTGAACCACCGTGTTTTCTGTTCTGGTTCCCTGATTATGGCCAGTTTAGCCTCTGGTTTAAAGTACCTTGCTGTTTTGACACAGCCACACCTGTGAAACCATCATGCCAATCAAGTTCAGGACGCTATCATCTGGGAAAGTGCCCGCTTACCCTTGGGACCCCATCCCAAGGCAGCTACCGGTCTGTCTTCTCTCACCAGATGTGTTAGAATGGGTGTTAGAATGGTGGCATAGCCTGCACACTCTACTTCTTCAGTAGAGCTGAAGTGAGGGTGCAGAGAAATTATGTTTCAATGACATATTTTTTATATCAGTTTCTGATCTTCAGTATTCATGTTTGTCTTCACCTGCAAATTGGACCTGACCCCAACATTTTACTATTTATTTTTTAAAAGATTTGTTTATTGATGCATACAAGAGCTGGGGTACAGGCCAGAGGTGTGGGCGGTGAGAGGATCCACCAGAGACAGAGTGGGGAGCAGAACAGGCAGACTGACTGAAACACACTGCTGAGGGGAGCAGTAGGTGAGGCAGGAGAGGTCTGCTATGCCATGTGGGTCCCCTCCCTGGCCGGTGGTAGGGATTGAGCTCATGCTGTGTGGCTACGGTTTGCTTCATAATGTGTTGCTTCTGACAGGTAACAACGTTCCACAGACATCACTTTGCATAATTACTTACCTGGTGATTAGTTTCTGCCAAAAACTTGGAAAACAGGAATAACACAAGATCAACTACCTAAACAGTGGGCAATCTTGGAAAGTATTTCTGGTGACACCAACAGCAGTGAAGCTTGCTGGAGTCAAGCCTTGGCAACACTATACAAGACTGAAGTCACCTGAGGTTCCCTGGGCGTCCAGAGCATGGGAGACTTAAAACTGACTTTCGAAAGACAATCAACTTGCCCCTGTCCCTCTGAGGAGACAAGGAGAAAATGTCTGAGTGGAGAAAATGTCTGGGTGTATCTGGTAGGAAATGTTCTGAGTATCTCTGACTTTTGCAGGTGGGACTTAACATTGAGCAGAACTTGATCTCATACCTCGTGGGGGTGTGCACTCCTTGAGGGTTTGGGGAATGACACTGTTTCAGCATTTGGACAAGCCCATGACTTACCTTGCTATCTAGAATTGAGTGCCTAGTGTAACTAAAAAGGACAGAGAAATGTTCACTTTAAAACTGGCAAATGTCTTACCTGTCAGGGTCGTCCTTCACAGGACTACACTGTGAAGCATACATACCACAGCAGCACGAGTTTGATCCCCGGCCAGGGAGGGGACCCACATGGTGCAGCAGACCTCTCCTACCTCCCCCTCTGCTCCCCTCAGCAGTGTATTTCAGTCCATCTGCCTGTTCTGCCCCCCACTTTGTCTCTGGTGAATCCTCTTACCTCCTGCGACTCTGGCCTATACCCCAGCTCTTGTGTGCAGATTAAAAACTTAAAAAAAAAAAAAGTCTCACCTGCCAAAGAATGTGGTTTCTTCTCAGGAAGAGAGATTGTCTGAATATGGCCATGGGGAATTTCACTACCTGCAACAGTACCTCTTAAACTCTTTCTTATGTTTTGATAAAGTTCAATTTAATTTTTTTTCCTTTTATAGTCCATACTTTTAGGGACCATCAATTATAGGCCCTAAGTAAAATAACAGAAAAAGGCTCTATTTGGAAAAAATGACTGCTCCTCTGCTGGGTTCTAAAGTCAGAGCATGCTGGGACCCGGAGGCCCACCAAAGGGGTCGCTCGTCCCCCAATGTGTGCTAATTATTCCCTAAACTTAAGTGCCCATTACTGTCTGTGTCCCCAAAAGATATATATCCATTTGTGGGGTCCCCATAGCAGGTACCCAAATGCCTTTTCTAACCAAATCCTATATAGATCTGAGGCCCATCCATACCAAGGAGAGGGCAATGTAAAAATTACTGGGGAATTCATTGAGCATAATAGACTCACCATCCAGGTAATTCTGGGAATCACTCTCCAGGTCACAAAACCAGAAGAGCAGTTGGACTAATGCTGGCTTGGGCGGGAATGGCAGTAGGTCTGGCCGCGCCATTGGGAGGTTTTACATATCATGAAACTACCCTAAAAAAATTTAATGGCTATGCCGAAGGGCTACCTAAACATAAAACTTCATTCAATTCCTTACCGAAGTAGCCCTTGACTACCACCTAGTTGAACAGGGAGGAGTCTATGTTATAGCTAATTCCTCCTACTGTACACAAATAACATTAGAATGGCTGAAACTAACATAATAGAGATGTATGATAAGACCAGGTGGTTACATGACTTAAAAGTCCTTCCATTTTAACAATTTGGGGAGCCATAAAGAAATAGATACTGAGAGTCACCTGGTTGCCCCCATTAATTAGGACCTCTAGTTTGGACCCTGCCTTCTGAAGCTAATGGTTCAGCAGGTGTCTACTAGACAACAAATTCAACAAATGTATATGACACAGCATGATGAACATTTACTTATCAGCCATACAGATACTAGGCCCTGTCTTAACCTAGTGTGAAAGTTCACTACTCTAATCTAGGAATTAACAAAGACCCTTCTCAGCAGGAAGCAGTTACAGAAGATTGACTTGTGCTCTTAACCCCTCAAGAATGAACCGTACAGCCACTTTTGAGGGGTAGGGGGAGGGTTTCTTAACCTTTCTTTGGTGGTGGTGGTGGTGGTGGAGTTGTTATTCTGAAGGCAGAAGACTGACAGAGCAGACTTATATTACCAGGAAAAACCCTTAAAGCTATTTAGGGTTGTTAAGGGTCAGATAGACCTTCTGGCCCAAAATGATTAAATCCTAAAGCAACAGGAGAGGACTTCATGCTCATGAACATCCGTTTGCATAATAAAATCCTACCCAAGGGGGCTCTTCATCACTATTTTCTAAACATGTGATCCATGATCTGGTTGTGGAACTACACTTTGCCTTGGCAGCCAAGATTCCAGACATTCTACCCTGTCGCTGCCCTGTCCAAACACCAATAGTTCTATAAACATTCTAATATCCTAATAATGCTCTGAAGAGTTTTGGCTCCTTGCTTGATTCCTGTAATAAAACTCTCTTCAAATTGGTCTGGTTTTTTGACACAGACCAAGCAATGAGCCCTTAGTGTTTGGTGACAAAATAGGCTTTGAGAATCAGAAACCACATGAAATTCAAAGAATAATACAAACAAGTAGTTTGAATAAAATAAGGTCAAACTTAAAGGGAAAGAGTTTTATTAATTTAACAAAAGAACAGCTTTCAAATCAATTGTAAACTTTTATCATTTGGTATTTATATACAAAATATGTACTTAACTGAGCATTTTATACAAACTCTAGGAAAGTGTTCTAAATGCAACAAATACACCCAGAAGCATGTGATTTAGTGCCAAATTTATAACCATATATACACTTTGTCACAATCCTTTTATTCCAAATTGTTCACATGAAAACTCTAAAGTGGAAAATTACTTATCAAAATAATAAATGATTTTCATTATAGAAAACATGGTAGAGGACACCATAAAAAATATTCTTCAGAATTTCTCTATGGAGTTAGTAAGACAACAGAACCTAAGAACACAAGGACCTGTCCAAGTAGAACATGTATGTTAGCTATGCCATTGCTTTCCAGGTTGAGGTGATATGTCAGCCATTTTTGGTGGAAGGATGGTCCGCTATATACACCAGGGAAATCTTTTCGACCACAGCCATGTCCGTAACTGGTTATTCCCATTACAAAAAATCGCTTATGTTCTGGTAAGTAGCACATTAATGGTCCACCACTATCACCCTATCAAAAAAGTCCCAAAATAGCATTAATTACTTTTAGTAGCATTTAAGCACAGTAATGTTGGAATAAATTAATCACATTACACATTTCAATATACCTTTAAAGATCCATGGATTTTGAATTTTACATTCCAACTCAAACAGGAAGTTATCAGTCTGGCAAGGCAGAGGATCACACAACTGGCGGATTAACTTCTATTTGCATAATTTTGAGCCAGAATGCAATAAATCACTTTTTAAAAAATTTTAAGAACAATTACTCAGGAGAAATATAATTAGAAATATAATATGCAAAATATTGTAAATTTGTCTTTTAGCATATTTCTATTGCCTAATGCTCTGTGCAAAGATTATGGAATGAAACATTGCTCAACTATTAAAAAGAAGAAAACATGCCTTTTGCAACAATATGGATGAAACTAAGTGAAATAAGTCAGAAAATGACTGAGACCATATGGTCTCACATATTTGTGGAATATAAATAACCCAAGAAAACAACCTGGCATAACACATCAAAAATAACTCTTAGTGATGCTGGAGCTTTGGTGGTGCTAAGTGAAGTAGGTGCATGCATCAATGAATGAAGCTGTGCTCCAAAATCAGAGTTTTATAAATGAACGGATTGTTAGTATTTGATTCAATAAAAGATACAGGATAGATTATTTTAGAGGTGTGTGCGTATGGCTTTCTAGCTAGAAGAAATAAGTTACTGGGCATCTTACAAGATATGGAATCTAAATGATAACATTGGCTAATGGAGGATAACTGGAATACACAGCCACACCTCTCAATAATATTATAAATAGCAAATCTCTGATATTTTTTTCTACAAGACAATGTACCATCACTAATTTTTAAGGGCTGTTAATCACTCAAAACAATCAGGACACTGAGATTACTGCTTCTGTGCCTAAAGATTAAAGAGTATGTTTCTAATTATCTAGATAAGGTAGGTATTGAGTAATTATTTTTATTATTTTTTAAAAGATTTATTTATGCATACAAGCACTGGGGTACAGGCCAGAGGTGTGGGGGCGGTGAGAGGATTCACCACAGAGAGCGGGGAGCAGAACGGGCAGATCAACTGAAGTACACTGCTGAAGGGAGCAGTGGGCACAGCAGGAGAGGTCTGCTGCGCCATGTGGGTCCCCTCCCTGGCCAGCGGCAGGGATCGAACTCGTGCTGCAGTGGCTGAGGTTTGCTTCATAGTGTGTTGCTTAACCCACTGCGCCACCAAGGAGGCCCTGAATAATTATTTTTTGATGAGAATGTACTTATGAATGTAATTAAGTCAAATTGGATTCTTTGCTGTTTTACTCAGCAAGATTATTATAGAAAAGGACACAGAAAGATAAACTCTGGAGTTCAGACATCAGAATGAGTAGGGAAAGATCACCGCGTGAGACACTGCTAGGAACTGAAGAATTGATAAATTCAGACTAATGAAGAAAATAGAAATGAAAAAAGATACAAAACATGAGAGAAAATAAAATATAGACTGGACTTCATAAAAAAAATCAAAACCTTTTGTGCTACAAATTATAACATCAGGAGAGTAAAAACAGTCAATAGTCAATAGAAAAAGAAAATATTAAACAGAATAGCAAATATTAAAATATGCTAGCCATATATCTAGAAAGGGTCTTTCTTGTATCCAAATTATATAAATAACAGTATGAGTTATTAATAAAAAGATAAGTAAATTTAAAGCGGGCAAAGAATTTGAGTAGATATCTCTAACGAAGATAAACAAATGACTAGTAGACATAATAAGCCCATGCATAAATGCTCAACATCGTTATCATTAGGGAAATGCAAATTAAAATGATAATTCAGTGGTACTACATGAACCCCAAAAGATGGCTATAATCAAAAAGACATTAGCAAGTGCTGAGAAGGATGTGAGAAATTAGAACCTTCATAAATTGCTTGTGTGAATATAAAATGGTACAGTCTTTTTGGAGTACAGTTTGGTAGTTCTTCAGAATAAGTACTAACTCAGCAGTTCAATTCAGAGGAAACTTCCAAGAGAAATAAAAACACATCCACACATAAAAATGTTTCCAGCAACATTACTCCTAATAGCCCAATGGGGGAAATAATCCAAATACATCAACTAATGGGTAGTTGAATAAAGTGTGGTACCTCCATACAACAGTATATTATTTGGCAATAAAATGAATAAAATAGTAACACAAGTTACAATACGAATGAACCTTGAAAATAGTATGTTAAGTGAACGAATCCAGTCACAAAAGATCACATATCGAATGGCTCCATTCATGAAATTTCAAGAATAGGCAAAGGGCAGTACCACCATATAGGTCATTTTTAAGGATGACAAAGTGTACTAAAATTGGAGGGTAGAGATGACTGTATGTCCTGTAAATATACTGGAAAAGAACAACAAACCATTGGGCTGTACAATTTAAGTGAATGAATTGTATGTATGGCAATTACAGCTCAGTAAAGGTGGAAATAGAAAGGAAAAAAAAAAAGATTCATGGCAAATTTTGTTGAAGGTTGACCATGATTATAGAAACCAAGAAATCAAAATCGAGAGAATTTGGATTGTTGGAATAAACAGGGAAAAAAAAGAATTTTAGTCCTTTTAGCCTTGATAATTAAAATGGTCAAAGACCTTGTTCAAGATTGCTGGTGGCTTTAGAAAATATTTCTAAGGAAATTTATTTGGTCTTACCCTGCAAGTGTCAAAAGCTCCTTCTTCATCACCCGCACAAAATGAAGTGTCAGGAATTATTCCCGCATAACTCTTCTCAGAATTACAAATGTTTCGAGAAATATAATGCACTTCTGCTACCTGTAACATATTTGTAATATTACCTATTAACAAAAAAAATCAATAGATTATTTTGGCGAGCAGGCATTTTAACAGTGATTTATAATCCTCATTTTTTTACAGTGTTGCAAATCAATATCACCTCAATAAAAAAAAGCACAAAATAGTCTTGTTTGATTTTCTTTCCAAAGTGACTGATTCAACAATTACATAACATTGCATCCATATATGTATGTAAGTATAGCTTGTAATGAGAACTTTTAAGACTACTTTTTAAAAAACTAGCAAATATGCAATGCAGTAGTATTAATTATAGACTTCATGCTATATATTACTTCCCCATGAATTATTTATTTTATAATTGGAACTCTGTACCTTTTGATTCCTTTCATCAATTTTGCCTACCACTTCCAACCCTACTTCTGGCAACCACTACTATGTTCTCTGTATCTATGAGCTTGGGTCTTGGGGTTTAGTTTGTTTGTATCTTTGTTTAGGATCTACATATGAGATCACATGGTACTTGTCTTTTTCTGTCTTATATCTCTTAGTGTAAGACTCTGATGTTTCATCCATGTTGTTGCAAACAGCAAGATGTCCTTCCATTTTTATGGAGTGTGAGAATGTGAGTGTGTGTGTGTGAGTGACATTTTCTTTACTCATTTATAATACTTGTCATGCTATTTCTATACCGTGGCTATTGTAAGTAATGCTGCAAGGAACATGACGCTGCATATATCTTTTAAAGTTAGTATTTTTTCTATGAAATACATATTTAAAGTGGGGTTATCTGATACTGGATCATATGGTTGTTCTATTTTTAATTGTTTTGCACCTCTACATACTGGTTTTTCCATAGTGGCAGCACCATTTGCACTCCCACCAACAGAGCACAAAGGTTCCCTTTTCTCCAACCCTTTCCAACACTAAGTATTTCTCATCTTTTTGGTAATAGCCATTCTAACAGATGTGAAGTAGTATCTCACTGTGGTTTTGCATTTTCTTGATTAATACTGATATTGAGTAACTTTTTAATTGTCTGATGGCCATTTCTATGTATTGTTTGGCAAAATAGCCATTCCAATCTTCTGCCCATTTTCGAATTGGATCGTATGGTTGGTTAGTTTTGTTTTGTTTTGTGCTATTGTGCTGTGTGAGTTCTCTATACAAGGGATATATTAGTCCCTTATTAACCAACATACACATTTGGATTATTATGTCTTTTTGTTGATTTACCTTTGTGTAAGTGTATGGGATTCAGACCTAGGCCTCTAAATTTAAAGTCTATGTTCTTTCCCCCCACCTACGTTGCTTTCCTTAGCTTCTTTAGAAGGTATTCACAGAGGATAAAGGGAAAAATTTACAAATATTTTATACAGCTCATAAATTTATCTGATCTAAATAAGCCCCAAATATTTAAATGACTAGGTTCTCTGGGGGATAGAAAAGTCTCAGTACTTGATCTTACATATTGTTCACTGGGTGGTGATTCCCTTAAGAGCAGTTTGTTCTTAATGTAGTACTTAGATATTCAGGTTTTACAATCACAAAGACTTAGAATTGAGTCCCAGCTATTCAACCTCTAAGACCTACAAATCCTGCTCTGTTAAATATTGCTTAAACAGGAATAATAATATTAGCTCCTTAAAATGTATTGTGGGGGCCTCCCTGGTGGCGCAGTGGGTTAAGCAACACACTACGAAGCAAACCGCAGCCACTGCAGCACAAGTTCAATCCCTGCTGCCGGCCAGGGAGGGGACCCACGTGGTGCGGCAGACCTCTCCTGCTGTGCCCGCTGCATTGATCTGCCTGTTCTGCTCCCCGCTCTCTGTGGTGGATCCTCTCACCCCCCCCACAACTCTGGCCTGTACCCCATTGCTTGTATGCATAAATAAATAAATCTTTAAAAAAAAATGTATTGTGGGAGGATAAGACAAAATAAATATACTTAGAACATGACCTATAACATGGTAAATGCTCCTAAGTGGTAGCTGTTGTTATTACCAAAGGCAGAGACTATTTCCTATGATTTTCCCTCTCATTACTCAGTCAGTCAACACTTAGTGCCCCTTCATACACTAAAGAAAATACATGGCAATCAACTTGTTTGATACGAAACAGGGCACTGAACAAAAAGGACACTAAATTTGACTCCTCAGAGACAGAGGTTCCTTTGTAAGATTTGCAACACTGCCATAGTGCAGGTCTATTACCCATGAGTCTCAGAAACTACAGAGACACTTGGAATCATTCTCTCTGAGAATGTCTAAATGTTCAAGTGTCTTGGCACAAAATCAGAAAAAAATTCTATTTATGCTTTGGAAGATAATTTTGTCTTTTCCCCAAGGAAGAAAATACTACTCACAGACCAAAAGTGATGTTTCCTATTCACTAATTCATAGAGTACCTACTTTTCTAAATTCATGATATATAGAGATAAAGAAATATATAAAAGGATTTACCCTCTGCCAATAATAAGGAATGTTTCAATCAATAAAATTCAGATTATAATTACCTTCTTCTTTTGTTCTTCCCCAGCCACTTATAAAACACTTTGTGCTTTGGTCCAGGTTTTGGAAAACATCAAATGGTAGACAAATAGGCTGAATATAGTCATTATATCTCACTGCTTTTTTTAAATGAAAAAGTGCAATATCACTGAAATAAGATTGCAAATTGAAGTTTGGATGGATAATGATGGCTTTAACTTTCATCTTCTTGGTGTGAGACTGTCTCCCATCTATATTATTAGTTCCAATCACAACTCTCCATATCAAAGGATCTCTGAAAGAGAATAAATGTTTTTAGAAACATGGTATTTAACTAGGTATTCTTACTCTCCCACTAACTTTTGTTTTTCTCATGTTAGTTAAATAACAAAAACATTTACTCTTACTCTCATTAACATAAAGCCACATCAAATGAAAATCTAAATATCATGACATATTTTACTTTAAAAGGACTGCTTTAAGCTTCTGTGAAATAATGGCATTTTTCTTTTTTCCAAACATACTCAGTTCATATTAATTGCTTCAATTTATAGTCAGACCATAAGATTAAAAAAACCTTAAACGGGGCCGCCCTGGTGGCGCAGTGGGTTAAGCAACGCACTATGAAGCAAACCGCAGCCACTGCAGCACCAGTTCGATCCCTGCCACCGGCCAGGGGAGGAGTCCCACATGGCGCAGCAGACCTCTCCTGCCTCGCCCACTGATGCCCTCGGCAGTGTGTTTCTTCAGTCAGTCTGCCTGTTCTGCTCCCTGCTCTGTCTGGTGAATCCTCTCACCTCCCTGGACTCTGGCCTGTACCCCAGCTCTTCTATGCATAAATAAATAAATCTTTAAAAAAAACAAAAAACCTCAAACATATTATATACACTGAAAACTACAAATCATCGCTGAAAGAAATTAAAGAAGACATAGACAAATTGGAAAGATCCCCCCCCTTTTCATGGATCAGAAAGATTGCTTAATATTGTTAAGACAAAACTCCCCAAAGTCATGTCTACATTAAAAATGTGTACATTAAAAATGTTTGTTTTTTTTGGCAGAAATAGAGAAATGTGTCCTAAAACTTATGTACTATGTCAAGTAACCCCAAAGAATCAGAATAACCTTAGTCGGGGCAATGAAGAGCAGGACTCCGTTTCCTGGTTTCAGAACTTACTTGAAGCTATAGTAGTCAAATAGTGTGGTCCTTGCATAAAGCCAGACATTACACCAATGGGAAAGAGTAGAGTTCAGAACAGCATCAAGCCATAGAATGGGAGAAAATATCTATAAATCATTATCTGATAAGAGAGTAACATCTAATAATGCATGAATTAATACGGAGGGCAAATAATAGAGCTAGAATTTTTAAATCTTTTTGAAATCCACGATTCCATGACAGCACAACAAAGTCATATTATCTGATAACGGTATGTCTAGTAGCTGGGGATGCTTGCTTGAAGCCACAAAGCTACCACAGAGTGCAAGAGGAGGACGAGAATGCAGGTCTCCCTGCTCCAAACTCACTGTTCTCCGCACTGCATCAAAGCAAGTAGTAAAGGCACAATGTCAGAATTTAGTGATAAGACAGGAAAGTTCTTCCAAAAGTTTTCAGATCATACCAAGCAGATCTTTCCTCCCTCGGTTTAAGATTTGAAAACTACTGAAAGCCATTTTCAGATAGTATGTTAGAAAAGTCAAAAAGCACCCACCCTGGTAATATACCCTTAGAATTGATTCCTAACTCTGAAACTTTTCTTAATCTTTTTCTTGGTTTATACCTTTGTATTCCCCACTTTTCTAATCTCTGTTCCTCAAAAGGCCAGTTTATGGAACTGAAATGCATGTTTTAAAATACAGTGTGCAGGGCCCTCCCTGGTGGCGCAGTGGGTTAAGCAACTATGAAGCAAACCGCAGCCACTGCAGCATCAGTTCGATCCTTGCCTCCGGCTGGGGAGGGGGCCCACATGGCGCAGCAGACCTCATCTGCCTCGCCCGCTGCTGCCCTCAGCAGTGTATTTCTATTGATCTGCCTGTTCTGCTCCCCACTCTGTCTGGTGGATTCTCTCACCCCCCCACCCCCGCACCTCTGGCCTGTACCCCAGTGCTTGTATGCATAAATAAATAAATCTTTAAAAGAAAGTAAAATACAGTGTGCAGGTTAAAACCTTATTTACACCATAAGGCTAGTCGCTCTCAACTGAATTTTGAAATTGTTAGTCTTTTCGGTTTTCTCCAAGATAGCTGTTCTCTTAAAAGTTAAATTCTTTATTTTATTTTATTACTTTTTAAAAAGATTTATTTTATTTATGCATATGAGAGCTGGGAACAGGCCAGAGGTAAGGAGGGGTGAGAGGGTTCACCCCACTGTGCCACTGGGGAGGCCCTTAAAAGTTAAATTCTTAATGGAGACTGACAGAGGTCATGTTCCTAAAGGATTTATCTTACATCTTTGCATAATTTTATTTCATTTTATTCTGGATAAATCCTATTTCTCTATAACTAACATCACCTGCAGACTCAACAAACACTGTTTCCTATAAAGTAGGCCAAGTCCTACATTAGTACCAGCAATAAAATAATAAAATAAAAATAATAAAAATTTAAAAAGTAGTCCTTGTCTTTAAAGAACTTATGCTCTAATGGTAAGAAATACAAACACGTGGTTACAATACAATGCTTTTAAAAGCTAAAAGAAAAGTTTCACTATTTGAGACAAGGTCCAACGAACTCTAATCCACAGGCCAGATCTAGTCAGTCACCTGCTTTTCTAATAGCCCATAAGCAAACTTAAATGGTTGGGGAAAAAATCCAAAATAATGAAATAGTTTTTTGTTCAAATTTCAGTACTTACAAATAGGGTTTAACTGAACATGGTTGAAGTGAAATGGGCCTTTACACTTCAAAATAACCCCTAGGAGAATAAAATGAGAGTTGTATTCTGGATACATACCTAGAGTCTTTAATGCAGTGAGCAGCTGTGAGGACCCACCTTTCTTTCACTATGCTACCTCCACATATATGAACAAGATTACTGCCAGACTGAACTTGCAGGCTAACGATCCAAGGCCATGAACCAATTTGAGCTTCTGTGCCCCCTATAATCCGAGACCCTTTCAACACATTCACAAGCGGTGCTACTCCACAGTCTAAAAATTTTTAAAAAATGATACATTATTTATTAGACGGTCTGAACATCTAATCTTGATATATATTATTTCCTAATCTTAACACAATAACATAATCTTCTAAATCTTTAGTTTTAACTGATAAAATAGGCAGGGCACCTGTAGAAGGCCCATATTTTGAGATAAACCTTAAAGGAAGCTTGAGACAAACTTGCCCTGATTACTGACAAATAGGAAGAGATTAAATAGACACAACTCTTTCGGGTTTTTAATGAATCTGGGCGTGATGAATTAAGGTTAATCTTTTCAACCTTAATAGTAAAAGATCGCCTAATAACTTTAACTCTGAATTTCAATGAACTATCCGTAAAACAGGAATGACAAACCTCAGAATGTATCCACGAGCCCACATAAATGCCCCACCCAAGTGTATGACATTCTTACTACCGCTGCTACCACCACCATGTCCTTCTCCTGCCAGAATTGGACTGCTGGATATTTTTAAAAACAGTTGGAACAACACACTGGGAGGACCCAAATTCAAATGCTATAGAAGTGGGAAAAAGACGGAGGCTGTCCAAAGAGAGGAATGAACAGATACTGCCCTTTGTGACCAACTCTTCATCTTTCTGAGTGGAATGGTTTTTCTCCCTGCTTGGCGGGGTCTTAGCCTCCCTGGGGCTGCTGGGACCTTCCCGAGAAGGTTCACTCCCACTCCTTTCGGGCAGCGAGTAGAGTTCTGAGTACAGGAGCGAGCTCCCCACAAACAACAGCGCAGCTCTCAGCAGCCCCAACCCCATGTCGGAACTCGTGTGGGCAAGATGGCGGCAATTTCCCGCCCAGCACGTGGCCTCGTGACGCGCTGCGCTGACGCTGAGGTGCGTACGGTGCGGTGCGTGGCGGGGCCGCTGTGCGCCAGGTCCATCTGCGGACAGACGGGAGAGGCCTGGAGAGTGGCGGGGCACAGAGTCCAGTGTTACTGAAGTTTGTGCACTTAGCAAGGTAGAGGTACGCAAAGCATCGCGCCCTCAGCCAGGATCCGCGGAATTATTGATTGAACTCTAATGGTGGGAGGGGAGTTTCTCTTTGGGCTTAGATATGTAGTGCAGGAAGGCCTCCAGCAGCTAGGGCATCAAAATTGAGGGGGTAAACTGGGGAAAGGGAGAGGCAAGACAGGTGAGGAGGCTGGGATTTGAGACAATATAGCCATTGAGAGAAACCAACTTCTGTTTACCTCCTTTTTTTTTTTTTTAAGATTTATTTATGCATACAAGAACTGGGTACAGGCCAGAGGTGTGGGGGGCCAAGGGAGGGGGTGAGAGGATTCACCAGAGACAGTGGGAGCATAATAGGCAAATAGACTGAAATCCTCTGCAGAGGGGAGCAGCAGGCGAGGCAGGAGAGGTCAGCTGCTCCAGGTGGGTCAGTTCCCTGCTCAGAGACTGCAGTGGCTGCAGATGCTTCATAGTACGGTGCTTAAACTTGCGCAACCAGGGGGGCCACCAACTTCTATTTAATACAAAATTGAATCTCTTGTTCTGCAATATTTTTCTCCTGTCTCTTTCTCCTCCCTCTCCCTTTCCCTCTCCCTCTCCCTCCCTACCCACAGAAATGCAGTATTCTAGCTCCTAGGATAACCCCTGTGACTCCGTTGGCATTTCAAACACTGCGAGGACAGGGCACAGGCAAGTGATTCCAGTTAACTGATCCATTGAACAAGGTAGGTATAAACTTCACACTCTCTATGGCGCATGTAAATGAGTATCATATAATGGGAAACTTAAGACCTGGTTCTCTAACAAAGATAATTTGGTGAACAAAGAAGAAAACCGTGAGCCACATGCAGTTAGACACAAGGTGTCTAACTGCGGGTTATGACAGTCTGCAAGGCTCCTGGTAGGAGAGGATGTGAACTGGGGCTGAGTATAAGGGGGAAATAAAGTAGAAGATGTAGTGAAGACAGGATAGGCTAAAACACAAGCACAGACTTGGATATGCATCTGTTTATACTTCTCTAGAAAAAAAAAATCAATAGGATACATGAAAGGTATACAAGAGATCGATTGTGAAAATTGGTTCATGCAGTTATGGAGGCTGAGATGCCATGCTGTGCCATCTGCAAGCTGGAGAACTAGGAAAATCAGCGGTATAATTAAGTCGCAGTCTGAAGCAGGAGAATGTGGGAGTCCTAGAGTCCGGAGAACTAGGAGTTCTGATGTGGGAGAGTAGGGGAGGAGAGATGGATGTCCCAACTCTAGAAGAAAGGGAGAATATGCAGTTCCTCCTCCTTTTTGTTGCATTTGGGCCCTGGATTGGATTGGATGGCATCACTCCATGTTGACTAGGGGGGAGTTCTTTATTCAGTCAAATTTAAATGATAATCTTTTCTTAAAACACCCTCACAAACATTGTTGGAAACATATTTCCCAATATGTTGGTGTGGCATAGCCTAGTCAAATTAACACATAACATTAAGCATAGCAAACAATAAAACAATGTGTGACTGGTATTATAGTTTTATTGTTTTCTGTTATCTTACAGAGGTAAAAGAGAACCCATGCCTTTACTTTTTAATCAGGATATGTAAGAGAAAAAACTAAGTTGAAAGTTTTTTCCTGTTTTTGTATTTGATTCTGTATTGAGCCCAGAATCGGCAAGGTTAGCCTTTCTACCCTTTAGCAGAGCCATGGAATATGGTTTTTGGATATGTGGTAGTATGCCTGCAATATAATGCTGATTTTTAATATGCCAAGGAAACTGGGGGAAAGGAAGTAAAGAAATAGGCAGCCCAACAATATGACAAAAAGCTCTGAGTTCTGGGTCAGAAAGATGTGAGAGTTTCCCAGTGGTGAAATGACCCAGGGTTTTTAAGAACAATGATGTCTAATATGTGGGTTTAAGTATTTTATTGCTGCTGTGTTGAACTATACTGAACTTTGTCCCTGTTCATCTTCAGTGATAATGGGACAGCGTGGTTACAGTGGTGTGAAAGATTGGTAATATGCTATAGAATTATTTATTTCTATGAGAATAATGGACAGTTTCAGCATTGTTTCTTTAGTTTTTAGAAATTTCTGTCTGAAAATGTCAAATAAAATAATAAGTCCCATCTGCCCATCACACAGATTTGACAATGATTTCATGGCCAGTCTTACTATATATATATTCCTATCTATGTTTCCTCACTGCCAAAATTATTCTGCAGTAAATGCTAAGAATTATATAATTTTGTCTATATTTAAATATTTTTTTCATAAATATATGGTTATGTCTTTTAAAACATTCACAATACTATGATCATACTTAAAATATGAATTATAATTCTTTAATAACAACTCATTAAGTGACATCAGCATTACTCTGCTATCAAAAGCAAAGATATTACAAGAACAAAAAAATTGCAGACTAATATCCCTTACGAAGAGAGATGCAAAATCCTTCAGTTAAATATCAGCAGAATTTGAAAAAAAAAAAAAAAAAAAAAAAAAGATTACACAANTGCAAAATCCTTCAGTTAAATATCAGCAGAATTTGAAAAAAAAAAAAAAAAAAAAAAAAAGATTACACATCATGATCAAGTGAGGATACAATGTTGGGTCAACATTAGAAAATTAATTCATAAAATCGACCATATAAAGAGACTGATGAAGAAAAGCTGCTAATCTAATCATCAATGGATGCAGAAAAATCATTTGATAAAATTCAACACCTATCTTTAAATTGAAACTCTCATGCGCTAGGAATAAGAGGAACCTCCCCTAAGATGAGAAAGGGTTTCTATCCAAAAATCTCTGCAGCTACTTGCATGCTTAAATGTTAAAAGACAGTGTTTTTCCTCCACAACTGGGAACAAGTTAAAAAGTCCATACTCATGAACCCTGTTTAACTGGAAATCCTAGGCAGTATAATAAAACAAGATAAAGCAAACAGATTTTAAATAAATAAAACTGTCTCTATTCACAGATGACTATCTGCATAGAAGAACCCCCAAAATCAATGACAAAAAACAAAACAAATAAACTAATGAGTAAATTTAGTTAAGGTCACAGAATACAAGATCTCTGAGCTGTTTTATATATATCTACAAATAAATCTAATAAAGTATGGGCAGTCTGTATGCTGAAAACTATGAAGTTCTTTTTTTTTTTTAAAGATTTTATTTATGCATATAAGCACTGGGGTACAGGCCAGAGGTGTGGGGGGTGAGAGGTTTCACCACAGAGAGCGGGGAGCAGAACAGGCAGATCAACAGAAGTACACTGCTGAGGGGAGCAGCGGGCACAGCAGGAGAGGTCTGCCACACCATGTGGGTCCCCTCCCTGGCCGGCAGCAGGGATGGAACTCGTGTTGCAGCGGCTGCGGTTTGCTTCATAGTGCGTTGCTTAACCCACTGCGCCACCAGGGAGGCCCTGAAGTTCTTTTTTTTTTAAAGATTTATTTATTTATGCATACAAGCACTGGGGTACAGGCCAGAGGTGTGGGGAGCGGGGTGAGAGGATTCACCACAGACAGAATAGGCAGATCAATGGAAGTACACTGCTGAGGGGAGCAGCGGGTGAGGCAGGAGAGGTCTGCTGCGCCAGTGGGTCCCCTCCCTGGCCGGCAACAGGGATCGAACTCATGCTGCAGTGGCTGCAGTTTGCTTCATAGTGCAGTGCTTAACCCATAGTGCGCCACCAGGGAGGCCCCAAAAACTATGAAGTTTTGATGAAAACATCAAAGACCTAAAAAAATGGAGACATTGTATTTATGCATTGGAACACTCAATATATTGTTAAGATGTTAGTTTTCCCCAAATTGATCTACATATGGGTTTAACATGATCCAAATAAAAAATCCCTTCAGGCTTAAAAATTATTTGTAGATAAAAGTAGATTGTAAAATGTATATAGGAAGGTAGAATAGCTAGCTGCATTCAAAAAATAAAACTTGAAGACTTCAAACTACATAATTTTAAGACTTTAACTTTACAATAATCAAGACTGGTTTTGGTGAAAAGATACAGTAGATCAATGGAAAATGGTCTGTATGAAACCAGTCCTTGGAAAATGTATTGAGATATTATTAATGTGTATGGTCTATTTTCATGCTTTTAGGTGCTTGAAATTAACTATTTCTTTTTTTTTTTTTAAGCTGTACCCAATTTAATTCCATAATCACAGTCAGTCCATCAATTACAGTCCAGTATCTCCCTCCAGTGGGCTGTCCTGAGCTATGTTGTTTCTGGGGTAGATCAGTGCACTCTAAAAGCAGGGAGGCAGCCAGGCCCCACCCCGATCAGGAATAAAGTGCTGTCTGTGAGAGGCACTGGGGCCCCGTCTGGGCTTCACAGGGCTTTGGAGAGGGGCAGGGACCTGTCCTGCAGGGGCATTTTGCATGAAGGGCCTCCTTTCTAGCAGGTGAGGCTGATAGGGGCTGATCAGGCAGTGGGAGCTGGTCCTGAGGTTGTCAGTATGGCTGCTTGTTCAGGAAGCGGGAGAACACGGTGAGAGCGGCCTGGGGCTTGTCAGTGGGGACCATGTGTCCAGCGCCCTTGATGGTGAGGAAAGCGATGTGGGAGAACTCCTTCACGAAGCCAGCGATCTGCTCCCCGCTGTCCCCGTAGTTCACTAGCCAGGGCCGGCGCTGGACCTCCACCTTCTGGTTGAGGGAATCCACAAACCACTCATCCCCCATGAAATTGCAGGCCATGTCCACATCTCCATTGTATAGCAGGATCCGATATTTCTGTGTGCTGAGCAGCTTGAGGTACTGGGAGTTCATGGAAATTAACTATTTCTATGTGGAATTTCATTGATAAAATGCACATTTTTCAAGCTGCCTGTTTTGTAGCCATCCCAGACTGGGTAGATTCACCATCGGGTTCAGGCAGCTTAAAAGAGAACCTTGAAGGGCCTCCCTGGTGGCACAGCGGGTTGAGCGCCACACTGTGAAGCATCCACTGCATAGCAGTGTAAGTTCGATCCCTGGCCAGGGAGGGGATCCACATGGTACAGCAATTGGTTAGGTTAGGCTTTAACGTCGCTGGCCTCTGTGGCTATCACTTGAATGCAGAAGGCGCTTGGGAGTATGGGCCTGGGGCATGCATGCCTGACTGTGTACACCTGGAGTGTGTTGTGGGCATGCGTAAGTGGGCACACCTGAGCCTGGAGGCTGAGGGTATAAGGGTGGTATCACTTAGAGAACGGCTGCAGGGGAGAATGGCTAGTGACTACAGAGAGCCCATATAA
Source organism: Galemys pyrenaicus (assembly GCA_019455555.1). Taxonomy (NCBI): domain Eukaryota; kingdom Metazoa; phylum Chordata; class Mammalia; order Eulipotyphla; family Talpidae; genus Galemys; species Galemys pyrenaicus. The sequence goes on from JAGFMF010011958.1 coordinate 1,020,750, forward strand.
GGATTGGTAGGGGGCCCAAGTTGCTGTCTCCCTGCTGGCTTGTGTCTCCTGCGCACTATTAAAAAACATGTGGGGGGCCTCCCTGGTGGTGCACTATGGGTTAAGCAACGCATATGAAGCAAACCGCAACCACTGCAGCACGAGTTTGATCCCTGCTGTCGGCCAGAGAGGGGACCCACATGGCATAGCAGACCTCTCCTGCCTCGCCTGCTGCTGCCCTCAGCAGTGTTTCAGTCAGTCTGCCTGTTCTGCTCCCCACTCTGTCTGGTGAATCCTCTCACCTCCTGTGACTCTGGCCTGTATCTCAGCTCTTGTGTCTATAAATAAATCTTAAAACAAACAAACAAACACCATGTGGGGATCCAAGGTTCTTGTTTAAGCTGCCTGTTTTGCAGCCATCCCAGGCTGGTTAGGTTCACTGTTGGGTCCAGGTAGCTTAAAAGAGAACCTTGGAGCCCCTGGCATCGTCTCCACAGGTTTTTTAATAGTGCATTGGGAAAACAGGCCTGCAGGGAGAGAACAACTTGGGCCCCCTGCAATCTTTATAGGCTCTTTTCTGGGTTCTCTCTGGTTTCCCTTGTGATCTCTTCCTCTTGTAGCTAGTCTCTGCTGCAGCTGTCTCTCTGAGCCTTCATAGCCTCAGCCTCCAGGCTCAGGTGTGCACTTATGCAGGCCCACACCATAGTCCAGGTGTCCACCATCAGGCATGTGTACCCAGGCCCAAGTTTCCAAGCACCTTCTGCATTAGCAAATCAAGGCCACAGGTGGATAGTCAGAGGCTGGTGGCGTAAAAGCCTGAGAATCCACTTACCCAAGCAATGGTAAACCTACTCAGCTGGTGTGGGTTGGTTGCAAAACAGGTATAAAACCTCAGATTGCAAACTACTCTTTCTCCTATTTCTACCTTTTGCTTACTATCCCAGCTCTGTTGTGTTAGGTGTAATCCAATGTTTTATCTTCCAGGTGTATTGTATTGAATCTCCTATCATTTTACAGTCTTTGTGCAAGCAATAATTTTTGCCAACATATAGCTATACCAGCTATAGAGGCCAGGAAAGGGGCGGCACAGGAGCAAAGTTCAGGATGGTTCTGGGCAGACGGGTCAGGGAAAGAGAGTCTTGGAGCCATCGATGGCTTTTCATACTTTATTTAGTAGAGGTGGACAGGTACATGGCAGGCAGGGGTGCTGGGGGGGCTGGAGGCCTCCCAGCCCCCAGCGCATCTCACCCTCTTGGCTGCTGCTTCTCTCTGCTGCTGTTCTTCCTTCCTGTAGTTCTCTCGGTCGGTCCTCACAGTTCTGGAGTCCTCATGATGTCGCCCATTTATGCCTGTGTCCCAACTCAGGTGCGCCCACTTGCGCATGCCCACCCTGGAATGCTCGCAGCACCGAAGGTGTCCATCACAGTGGTGGGAGGGTGGAAAGACCTGATCATTCTCTGACCCTATACCAGCACTTCTTGTGATTAGTGTTTGGTAAAACGTTTTCTATGCTTTCCTTTACTTTCAGTTATGCTTGCTGTTTCCTTGTATTTTAGACTTACCCCTTAACATGTCATTGGATTTTGTTTCCCAATTCAACCTGAAATCTCTGATATTTAGCTAAAATTGCCCAGTGTATATATTTATCATGGTTATTGAAACACATAGACTTCTGCCATCTGATTCTGGGCTGTCTGTCCTATTTGCTTTTTCTTTTAGATTGATGAGTGTTTTAGTGAGTAGAGAATTCCAGGTGTTTCACTATGTGCAATGATATGATGAAAAGTAGCGGGCTCTTGTGAAAGACCATATTTCTTGTTTCCTGGCTAGCCTTCACTAAGCAGAGTACTTTGTACATAATTGATTTATAAAAATTATACTTGACCTATTTATGATGGCAACATGTAATGAACAAAGAAGTGACATTGCCTTTTTAGTTTTTCAAGTTCATTGCTAAAGTCTTTCCAATTTTTCTTTAGTATTTTGTAATCTTAGACTGTTATTTGCTGAATTTTCTGAATTAATAAATTAGATTTTGGCATTTTTATCCAGGTGTGATATTAACTTATAAGAGTTGTCAGTTAAAAAAGTTTGGTTAGTTTTTTCCCCAAAACAAAGGGGATTAAATTGCCATAGCTAATATCCTATTTTCTTTGGCCTGCTTCACTTTCATTTAAAGAATGGTACATTATAAAGCTACCATTTATGAGCTTTGGAAAACATGTATTTATGGAATCACATAGTAAATACAGTGTGTACTCCAGCCACTAAATTCATTAGTGTTTTCCATTAGAGAGGGAAATGGGACTAGGGAGAAAAGGTGGTGAGTTCACTTGTACATTTTTTTCCTTCAGAAAATGATATGAAAACAGCACAATGTTAGCATATATTAATTTTGGATGGTTGGGTGTATATGGATTTGCTATATTGTGTCATTTGATGTATTTTTTTAAAATTTGTAAAACTTGTGCGTTTTAAAATGAAGGTTGCCATCTAGTGGACACATGTAAGTAGCACCTTGAAAATCCTTGATAATTGAGTCCGTTAACAAATAAAATGAACAAAGCTTTACAGCTGCTTCAGCAACACAGATAAGTAAAAAGGTACACTGTGGTGCTTAAGACCACAGACTTTGTCGTTGACCAGCTCTAGGTCTGAATCCTAGTTTAGTTATTTACTGTGTGATGTTGGACAAATTATCACAGCCATCTCTGACTCCTTGAGTTTGAATCAGGCCCTCACTCACTCAACAAACATGAAGCACTCTTCTGTAGGGTTACAGAAGAACACAAAAGAGACCTTGTCCCTCTAGAGTTGAATAAATAGTTCAATAGAGTATGTTGGAGAAGAGAGCACTAATGGAGATGGAATGTTTAGAGAATAGGCTTAAATCCCAGATCCTTTGTTATTAATATAGAAATGACACTAATATCTAAGTTCCTTCTGGATGGACTATAGAGTAGCTAAAGAAAGTAACAAAAAATCATAACCAAAACAAATCCCAGTCGTGACTGTAGCACTGAAGCTACCAGGAGGGGCAGGGGCGGGACAGATGAGGAAGGGTTATAGATGGGTGTTCCCATCTGGTAGTGGGCCTAGTGTTTACATGTCTGCAGGTCAGAACTTACAGCCCTAAATCATATACATGGCTATGACATTGTTGCCGCAATAAAAATAATACAACTTAAAAATACCTAAGTTCCACAGAAGTTGTAACACTGCCTTATTTATCATCCTTCTAGTAATGCTTGGCATAGAGGAGGTCTCCAATACATATTTGTTAAATGAATGAATGCTATCCCTTAAATATAGTTTTTGATGCACTGGTGATACTCTGTAGTCAATATAAAGGAAATGGCATGACTGTATAGGATGTATATAGGCAACCATGGATTTATAACAATTAATGGTGATACATATTTACATAGGTTACCAGTTAAAAAACCTTTGAAATAAGCTACATTTATTGAAGGCAGGACACAATTACATTGTCAATTTTGAGGAAAAGGATCTCAGCCACGTAATGGCAGACTTGATCTCTAATGTCTAGTTGGTTTGCTACAAAGAAATTTACCCTGCTACAAGGGGTTAGTTATTGGAATTTTTTTTTCTTTTAAAGATTTATTTATTTATGCATACAAGCACTGGGGTACAGGCCAGAGGTGTGTGTGTGGGGGGGTGAGAGGACTCACCACAGAGTGGGGAGCAACAGGCAGATCAACTGAAGTACACTGCTGAGGGAAGCAGTGGGCACAGCAGGAGAGGTCTGCTGTGCCATGTGGGTCCCCTCCCTGGCCAGCAGCAGGGATCAAACTCATGCTGCAGTGGCTGCAGTTTGCTTCATGGTGCACTGCTTAACCCACCGAGCCACCAGGGGAGGCCTGAATTTTTTTCTTAAAGGGGCAGTTAAATGACCTCTTCCAAATGACTAGTCTTCAAAGATTCCTGCCAATTTCTCCCTAAGGTAGCCTTCTGAATTGTACAGTTTTGCTGTTCCTTCACTTTCATAGTATTAAAAATGAAAACCTACTTTGTGTAGAAGAATGTTATATGATTACTGCAATTAGATTTTTGTAAGCTTTGGCCCCTTGTTTCACTATAACCTGTAACTTTTCCTTTAAAATACCTACTAAGCCCTTAACTCAAACTGCACTCAATTTATATCATTTACAGCATCTTTTCTGGGACTTTTGAACTACCATTGTGACAACTGATTATCTTATATTATACGCTAAGTCATAATACATATTTTTATGTCCTTCCTATGTCCACAGTATTTTAACTAAAGAAAATCGTAAGTTCAATCAGTAACCTGTATATAATTGCTGAATGAATAAACAAATTTAGTAAGATTTCTAAAGCTCTAATCACATGCCCATTCTTCATGCTATAATCAATACAAGTCAAGGGATATCTTACTTTGTATGCTCAAGTTATGCTCACGGGCAAGAATACATTTCCTACCAATATAATGTATAATAATTGATAATAAATATGTAAAATAGGAAATAGAGCTACTTATTTATTGAACTTTTGAAGTCTATATCACCTTTAAAATATAAGCCCCATACTGGATTCAAATTAGAAACATCTAGAAAGGTAATTTGATAGTTTTATTAAAAATAAAACCTACTTTGTATTATAGTACTTATGGAGTCATCTATGGCTTGCTCAAAACTGTAACATATACTCTGCAGGCAGTGGAAAGCTTACAACGAGGCTCGCTCCGATGCCGCCAAGCTTAACATCTACCCAATATATTCTCTTTTAAAATACTTTTGCTATAACCCAAGTGATCCCATAATTCCTCATATTTTTTAGGCCTACTGGACCACCTGTTTGTGAGTCTGGCTTAATACATGGTAGTAAGTTAACTTTTTTGGCCTCTTTCATAAACTGCTAAATCAGTGGAGTTCTACTTTTTATAACATTTTTAATGAAAATTTTCATTAGGATTAATTATAAATTTGTCAATTAGGTTAATATTTCTACCCAATAGGTTCCTGAACTATGTCTTAAATAGAACAAAAGACGTAAGCTTTCTCTAGTTTAACTGGTTCTAAATGAATCAAATCTTATAAACATAACCCATCTTAAAATAGGTTGTACAGACCAGAATTACAAATTAATTTCACTTTAAAGTTAAAATGTACTATAGTTAGTATAATTAACAGAATGACTGTCAGGAAGCATGTCATTCATATATCAATATATATTTTATATTCATCAAACTTAGTTTTATCAAATGTCCTTTAATTTCATAGACAACAGTATGACACATATTGTATAAGAAGCACACAACAGTTATGTAGTACAATTTCAAAGTGTACACAAACTGGAATATAGAGGTTAAATACTGGTGTACTGACAGCATTTTTTAATTTTGGGTAAACTGCTTATAAAACTTACAATTCAAATATTAGCCAATGAGGAAACTTTACTTTCCATAATATAAAATACTTTGAGATGCAAAATATTTTTTCTTTACTAAACTATATAAACCTTTAAAATAATCATTAAAAACTCAACATTAGAATTTATAAAGATTAGCTATAAAAATATATTGGCAGTCACTTTTCATATAAATGTACCATTTACTACATTACAAAATAGACTCAACATAAAATTGCCTTAATAACTGTACTATTTTAGAATCTGATAAACCTTCCATTAAATTGATTATAAAATCCTCTTGGAAAACTTTGGTACATATCTTCACAAAGCTTTAAAAAAATACTCTAATATCACCTCAAGGGCCTGTAAACATTCCATTCTATTAAAGCACAACAGAATAAGAAATGTATATTCAACTGCATACAGAATACAGAATCAAAAAACAATTTGTATTTGTAGAAAATCACCACTCCCAGAGTAACTAAAACACAGATTATTTAAAAGTATAAAACTTTTAAACAGTTCTCTCTCCATTTTGATTAAAAAATATTACAAAATCAGCACTCCATTCATGTACCTTACATGAACCATTTAGGACAAGGCCTCAAATTGTTAACCCAGTCTCAAAACTCTCTCAAACCCAGTAAAACAAACTTTTAAAAACTCATTTAAAGACTTGATAATAGAACAAGCATACATAATCAGAATACATAATTTATATATTTAGTTATGTATTAGATTTTCCTTTACATTTGTAATTTAGAATTTATTGGCAGAAACAATACACACAAACTTGAAAAAGGTAAATTTTAGAAAACAGCAAAAAATGCAAACCTATAGGATAAGTGGATTTATTTTTAAAGGCTCTACCAAATTTCATCTTCTGCCATTTTTGGATTATTGACAACTGTTGTTATTTAGAAAATTCAAATTGCTGAAAGTTCATTTCCTGTTGCTTGAGTAAGCTGTAATTTTTATGGTTTCCAGTTGTGCCAGTAACTTCTCTGAGGTCATTTTCCACTTTATTCTGTCATCAGATCTCTTGCATAAGATATTTTATCCTTGAGTTGCAAAAGCCTAAATAAAAAGCTTCATTTTTGACCTTTTAATTTATAAAACTCCACTGAAAAGAAAGCCATCTAATTTTTAGGCAAGTCCACAAAAATATTTTCTTAAGAATCAAACACTTTTATGGGAATAAAGATCCTTCAAAGTTTTTAACTCTTCTATTAAAGTTTTATTTTGATTTTCCAGGACTGCAACTCTATTTTCCAAGCATTTCACATATTCTTTCTTCTTTCTGCGACATTCTCGAGCAGCTTCTCTAATATAAATATTAAAAAGCAAAAAAATTTACTCTTTATATAAATGGTAAAAACATTTCAGTAATTTTCACTGGTCATCTTTTGTTTCTCACTTAAAAATTAAGGTCTCATGTTAAGTACAGTGACATACATAGTCTTAAGTGTAAGATTTAGTTTTGGCAAATGCCTATATCAGTATAATCCACAACCTAGAAAAACAAAAGCATTCTTATTGCCCCAGAAATTTCTCTTACATTTGCTATTAATCAGTTCTTTCCCCAAGAAACTACTATTCTGATTTTTATTGCCACAGATTTTTTTCCCTAGAAATCTAGAAATTTCTAGAATTCCATATAACGTCGTTATAGAGCATGTATCTGGTCTCCTTTCCCTAAATGCATTTTTTGACTCATCCATGTTGGTGCAAGGTGGGTGTTCCTTTATATCGTGGGGTATATTCCACTATGTGAATGGAACCACAGTTTGTTTATCCATTCTCTTGGGCTGTTTCTAGTTTTAGCTGCTATGGATGTTCTTATGCAGTCTCATTGTGGACAGGATGTCCACATCATTTCACTTGAATAAATACAAGGAGTGACATTTATGGATCCTCTGGTTATCTTTTGAACATTGTCTCTTTAATTTTTGTTGGTGGGAATACAGATCAGTTCAGGCTTGACAAAAACAATAACAGAGGTTCCTGAAAACATTAATTATGGATCTATCATATAATTCAGCAATCTCTTTCCTAGGCATCTACCCAAAAAAATACGACTTCAAAGGCATATATATACTCCTATGTTCACTGCAGCACTATTTATAATAGTCAAGTTATGGAAACAACTGAACAGATTAGTGGATAAATAAGATGTGGTGTATATACACAATGAAATACAGCTCAGCGATTAAAAAAAGGTGAACAACTGTCATTTGTAGTGTGACTAGAACTGGAGGTGACTGTGCTAGGGGAAATAAGTGACAAAGACAAGTAACAAATGATTTCACTTATATGTGGAATATTAAAAATCAAAGCAAAGGAATAGACAAAAATGTGTCAAAATAAACCCTTGAAATCTGAGTGCAGAACTGAGTTTATCAGAAGGGAAGAGTGGGGGCAATGGGGGATAAGCAGACAGGAGAAACCTAATGGACCAAGGTGGAGAATTATTACTATGGTTTTGATAGTAGGCATGGTATGAGTACATTTGTAGAGGTGTGAACCTATACTCCTAAAACATATACACAATGCAGTAAATCAGCATCATCTCAATAAATAAAAAATTAAAATACTAATTTTGTTTGTTGATACTCAATTTTGTACATGTTGTCTTAGAACATTTCTATGAAATCACATATAGTTTGACAAAGAAGCAAAAAGTATTTTGCATATTTTTTTATACTATGTACTGCAGGTATTTCTGCAACTTATTTTTTTAGTTTTGATGATGTTGCTATGTTACTACACAGCTATTTGTCATGTGGACATTTTATTAGTATTGTTTCCCTAACTACTAATGAATTTGCATCTCTTCAAAAGTTTATTGGTCTTTTGTATCTACTCTTATGTAATCTGCCTACTGATATCCTTTTGCCCATTTTACAACTAGCAGTTATTAGAAAGACAACCTAAGAAGTCTCTGTATATTTTACATATTAATCCTTTGCCTGTTTTTATATTATTTTCTAATATACCACTACTGATATTTTTATATCTTATGCCAGTTCCTTTTTCTTTTTTTCTTCGCTTAAATTAAAATGCCATGCAATATATATTTCTTTTTTTTAAAATTAATTTTATTTATGCATATAAGCACTGGGGTACAGGCCAGAGGTGTGTGTGGGGGGGGGGTGAGAGGATTCACCACAGAGAGCGAGGAGCAGAACAGGCAGATCAAGGGAAGTACGCAGCTGAGGGGAGCAGTGGGCACAGCAGGAGAGGTCTGCTGTGCCATGTGGGTCCCCTCCCTGGCCGGCAGTAGGGATCGAACTCGTGCTGCAGTGGCTGCGGTTTGCTTCATAGTGTGTTGCTTAACCCACTGCGCCACCAGGGAGGCCACCATGCAATATATATTTCACCCTAAGTTTTTATTTTAAAAATTTTATTGCTCCCCCATCATTATATCTTTAATCAATCTGAATTACTTGATAAAAAAATATGAATCCAATTTTTTTTCAGATGTGGAGTTGACTCTGTATCCCTAATAAGTTGTCCTTTTTAAGTATACTTAACCAGAAGAAGAAGCTATGTCTGGGCTCTTTATTCTGTTTGTTAATGTCACAGACTGTACCTTTGCTAATTCAACTTTTGATTAAAAGAAATTTTCTTTAAAATGTTTTTAGAGTATGTTTCAGTGTCCACAGGTTACAGGACAATTAATCTCTTCTGTTCTTGACTATTTGGGGTACTTAATTCTTTCATGTAAACGTTCAGCTTATTTTGCCCAGTTCCATAAAGATCTAAAGAGTTTCTAATTTGAATCACATAAATTTATATGTGAATTTTGGAAGAACTGTATTTTAACTGTCTTCATCTAAGAATGTATGTTTGCATTCTGTCAGATACTGTTTTAGCTCTCAATAGATTCTTAAATGTGGATTCTATGCCTTTCCTGTTAATACTAAGAACTTTATTGTTTTTTAATCACTAATATGAATGTAATGTTTTCATTATTATTTTCAAGGTGGTAATGGATGGTAGAAAAACCTCTTAAATTACTGGTGTTTTGAATTTTTTTATTATGAAACAGTATATGCATTCACAAGATCATGTAAACCCAATATCTAACTTAATAAGAGAAAATATCCATACTGTTTAAGGATCCTATATGCCACTTGATAATTCTACACCACTCCTGCATCTTGCCCACAAGTACTTACTAGCTTAATCTTTTGCTTATTTTTTAAATTTTAGCACACTGGTATATGCCCCTAGATTGTATTATCATTTAGTTTATTTTCTAAAGTTACTAGAGAATACCAAACTTTAATAATAAACTATAATTTATGTATCCATTCTGTTAGTGGCGGATATTTAGTTTGTGTACTGATGTTTGCTGCTATGAACATTCTCACACATCCTGCAAAAGTCTCACAGTCACATACACGGACTACAACAGTTATGTCAGAGAACATCCTAGTCAACTGCAGATAAGGCCAACTGATTTCCAAAGTGGTCCTTCCAATTTACATTCCCATACACAGTATATAAGGAGTTCCATGGATCTAAATCATATTAACTCCTAGTTAGACTTCAAAGATTTCTGACAATTAGCTATGAATATGTATGTGATATTAATTTGCATTTCTTTCATACCAATAAGGGTGAACACATTTTAGTAATCATATGATTACTAACCACTGTGTTTTCTGAAAAATGCCTATTCATATCATTTTGCTAATTTTTTTCTGTTGCCTTCTACTTTTCTCATTAATTTAGAAGACCTATCTTTTCAAACAAATAATTTACTTGCTATGTTGCAAGGCTCTTCTATAGATTCGAAGTTTACAACTTCACTCATGTTATTTTTTGATGAATAGAAAGTATTAACTTTAAGGCAGATCCATTAATCTTTCCTTTTATGTTATTATTTGTGTTACGTTATGTTCAAGGAATCTTTTCCTATACCTAAAATCATGAGATTATATATTTTCACCTAAAAGCTTTAAAATTTCATCTTTCACAGTTGTATTTTTAGTCCATCAGGAATAATTTTTGTGTGTTGGGTGAAGAAGATACCCAATTTTTTTTTCCCACATACAGATATCCTTAGCATCAGAGTCCCTCCTTCCCCTAGAAATCTGCATTATCTGTCTTGGCCAAAAATAGTCAAAATATCCCAGACAAAAATAAGGTGAGGAGGTACTAAGTTTTGTTTAAGGCTGTGATATAATAGTGTGGTACTACATTGAGATAAATAAAATGACCAATGAACTAGAGCTAAGAAACTGAGCATAAACACAGGAAACCTTGATATGACAGAATTCTCAATTTCTAGATATATCACTTCTTGGATACTGAGCTCATGAAAAATGCATGAGATCCAATTCTGATCCATTCCCCAGCCTTAACAATTCTCAGGTTCTGTCCCTAGTTCCCTGTTCCTACAAAAGTTATTCTTTCTGATCAGAAGTAAATTTATCTCTAAAGATGTAAATTTATCTCTAAGACAAATGGGGCAACTTCATTACTTATTAATCTCATGGTATTGTATTTGTTTCATTCTTAGCCTCAGTAGATTTCTCTTATTTTCCAACAGCATCATCCCATCATTTGAAAGAATAGTTTTTATTTTATTAAGCTTTAAAAAACATTATATAGGTCATACTTTGAAAGAGAAGTCTCATTCTTCTTCTTTTTAATATATTTTGCATCATTCTTCCTTTTTGTACAATCTATACTTTCTCCTTTCAGGTGAGTCCCTGTAAAATTCCCACCACCAATTCACCCGTTCACCATCACCATAGTCCCTTGTGTTCTTCCCTCCCCTGTTTAGATCCTTCTCCCTCTCTGTCCCCTGCAGAATGTCTCTGATTTATAGTTGCCTGTTAATTTTGTTTTTGAATTATTATTTTTTTCTCTGCTCTCTTGTTTGGCTCCCCTGCATTCCTCCTGTAAGTGAAACCATCCAATATTTTTCTTTTTCTTTCTGGCTTATTTCTCTTAGCATAATCCCTTCCATCTCCCTCCATGTTGCTGAAAATGGTGTGAGCTTATCCTTTTTGATGCTGAGTATATTCCATTATGCATATATACCACATCTTCTTGATCCAGTCAGAAAAGATGTCTCATTCTAATAATCATGCTATCAGCAAAGAAAAACAATTCTTATATAAGTAACTTACCTTACTGCAGTTGTTGGAATTCCAAAACAGACTGCACAATCTCTGGCTTCTTACCAGATTCATTCACAATGATGTTTGTTGTTAATTTTTAGTAAAAAGACTTTTTTATTTTGAAGTTAGTACATCTAAATGATCCTTTTATGGAAACATTAATCTCTTAGAAAATTATCTTTTTATCCTAACTTATTAATAGGAGATGAAAATAGAATACTATTATGATTTTAAAACTGTTGAATCAAGATATTTGCCCTTTTTTGTTCTTAATAGACTTACTGTTAGCTCTCTTTTTTCTGTGAATACATGGCATGGTACTGACTATATTCTTTTTTTCAACAAATCAGTGGCCTTGATTGTTGAGTTTGATGCATCAAGCATATTTAGTATATCAAGCAAAATTTAAAATATATTTAAAGGAAGGTAAATAGCTCTGGGGATGAAATCATTCCTATATTTTCATGTTTAAAATTCACTTTAAAAGTATTTCTGTATCAGGGGCCTCCCTGGTGGCGCAGTGGGTTAAGCACCACACTATGAAGCAAACCTCAGCCACTGCAGCACGAATTCGATCCCTGCTGCTGGCCAGGGGGGGGACCCACATGGCGCAGCAGACCTCTCCTGCTGTGCCCACTGCTCCCCTCAGCGGTGTACTTCTGTTGATCTGCCTGTTCTGCTCCCCGCTCTCTGTGGTGAATCCTCTCACCCCCCCCCACACACACCTCTGGCCTGTACCCCAGTGCTTGTATGCATAAATAAATAAATCTTTAAAAAAAAAAAGTATTTCTGTATCAGTAAGTTTAAGTATACTAGGCATTATAGAGAATTCTTTCACTAATTCTTTTTCTTTTGCTAGTCGATGACAAGCAGCAAAGTTAAATGATTCTCAGTTAAACTTTCTCAGCCCAATAAGAAAAAAATATATTACTTGAATAGCTTTGCTCAACAAGTCCTTTCAAAGGACACAATAGAAATAGAAGAACTCTAGGTTAAATATTAAATAAGGAGGTTGAGCAATGGGACTCACTGATCTATTGGAAGTAAATCTAATAGTAAAATAAAGCTGATATAAACCTCTCTCCTTATTTCTAATATATAATTGCAGTTAATATTTGCTTATGTTTTGAGATTTGCAAAAAGGTTACCCATTCTGGCAGTATAGTTTTACTACCTACCTACCTATTTTTCATCAGCCTTATTTCTCTTTTCAATTGGGGGTCATCTGTCTTAGTTGTCTGAGAGGTAAGAGTCACAGGAGATGTCATCACCACAGTCTGTGGCATTGAAGTAGCTGAAGGTGTAGTACGGATCTGATAGGTCTGCATATCTCCTGATGCAGCTGTGGGGTCAAAAGAATGAGTTGATTTACAAGTGTTTTTCAAAGTAGTCAGGGATGTTTTCCATAGAACTTAAGAATACTTACTCTGTACAACCACCTGGTTGCTGGGCACAAGTATTTGCTGTCCATCAGAGGTCTGTGCATACTGGAGAATTGTTGTACCTTGCTGAGTACTACCTGAATTTGTCATGGTTAATGTCTGAAGTCCTTGTACTCCATCTGTGCCAGGACTGGCCAGCTGTAAGGCTCCATTTGGGGCAATGGCAACTTTAACCAAAAAGAGAACAAAGCTTTTATAAGACTACACAGTGCACTAATTGCAAAGGATTGGCAAAAACAAACAAACAAAAAAACCACTTCATTAAAATAAGTTTGAATGCAATTCTGCTTGATAACTGTTGACTACTTTAGGTGAACTAGATGTAGAAGAAATAAAATTCTTTTTTTAAAAAAAAAGATTTATTTATTTATGCATACAAGAGCTGGGGTACAGGTCAGAGTCGAGGGAGGTGAGAGGATTCACCAGACAGAGTGGGGAGCAGAACAGGCAGATCAACTGAAATACACTGTTGAGGGGAGCAGCAGGTGAGGCAGGAGAGATCTGCTGTGCCATGTGGGTCCCCTCCCTGGCTGGCAGCAGGGATTGAACTGGTGTTGCAGTGGCTGTGGTTTGCTTCATAGCGTGTTGCTTAACCCGCTGTGCCACCAGGGAGACCCAGAAATAAAATTCTATAGTTCAGAGGCACTAATCTTGAATTTAGTTTCAAGCTATACAACATAACTGAGTGGTCAAAACACCTTTAGGTTTTATGAAGCACTCCATGCTAATTGCTGTTCTGGGGCATAAGAAGGCATTGATGGCTAACTTTTGGGAAAAGTAAGTAGAAAATAAAATTTACATAGTTTGTAATAAAAGTACATTTTTAAGTATGTACGTGTATGGAAAAAATTCAAATATAGGAACATATAGTGGATAAATAAGCCATTTGTACTGTTTCTTAGCTCCACTTTCAATTGGTAACTACTGTTAAGTGTATTATTACATCCTGTTACTTTTTTTTTTTAATACTTATTTATCATACAAGAGCTGGGGAATAGGCCAGAGTTGCAGGAAGGGAAAGGATTCTCCAGAGATAGATTGGGGAGCAGGACAGGCAGATGGACTGAAACACACTGCTGAGGGGACCAGCAGGCAAGGCAGGAGATGTCAGCTGTGCCATGTGGGTCTCGTCCCTGGCCAGGGATCGAACTCGCGCTGCTGTGCAGTGGATGCTTCACAGAACAGCGCTCAACCTGCTGCACCACCAGGGAGGCCCTTATTCAGTCACTTCTTAGTGAAAATCACCAATAAAATTTGAAGTCATCAGAAAACCACTATATAGATTATTATTATATAGGCTCTCCAGAAGCATTTTTCATTGAATTATATTTATTATGCTTTCCCTTCACACCCTAAACATCTATAAAGCATAGCCAAATAGAAAACATTGTAAGCATTCTGCCTTTCCCATACAATAAATCCCTTCAGAATCTAATGCCTCTCCTCAGATTATAATTATGCAATTTTTTTCTATTATAATAGAAGCCAAAATACATGTTTCTATGTGTTTAAGTATCTCCTCCCCATTGCTACACAACAAATAGTCCCACACATTTTATGACTTTAAAAATGACATTAAACTGGGCCTCTCTGGTGGCGCAGTGGGTTAAACAACGCACTATGAAGCAAACCGCAGCCACTGAAGCATGAGTATGATCCCTGCCACTGGTCAGGGAGGGGACCTACATGGCGTGGCAGACCTCTCCTGCTGTGCTGCCCGCTGCTCCCCTCAGCAGTGTACTTCTGTTCATCTGCTTGTTCTGCCTCCCGCTCTCTGTGGTGAATCCTCTAACCCCCCTACACCTCTGGCCTGTACCCTAGACCTTGTATGCATAAATAAATAAATCTTTAAAAAAAAAGAATGACATTAAATTATTTAGTTGCAGAGATCCATATTAGCAACTGCTTTTAAATTTTCATGTATGTTGGGCCTCCCCTGGTGGCGCAGTGGGTTAAGCAACGCACTACGAAGCAAATCGCAGCCACTGCAGCACGAGTTCGATCCCTGCTGCCGGCCAGG
>JAGFMF010011958.1:1040131-1060309 GCA_019455555.1 Galemys pyrenaicus
CCCTGGCCGGCAGCAGGGATCGAACTCGTGCTGCAGTGGCTGCGGTTTGCTTCATAGTGTGTTGCTTAACCCACTGCGCCACCGGGGAGGCCCTATTAATAGTTATATTTTAATTTATGATTTCCTGGGGGGAAAAGAAGTGAGAAAATACTCTTAAAGAGTACCTTTCAATATAGAAGTATAAAATGTCTCCTCCTCCTACACGAGAAATGGCTCCACTTTGAGTTATTTCATGATGAGGTTCTATTCATTTTCTAAGTAAGTATATGTCACCATTTGAAGAGATCAGACTTAAATACTACTATGAAAATGCTAAATATCAGTGATAAGTAAAAAATGTGTATTTTAGCAAGAAACAATTATGACTCCTCAGCTACCCCTCAGACTCGTAAAACAGAAACACATTCCTAGCTGGAAAGGTCTTCCAAAACTCAGTTGGTGGTGTAGGGAGAAATAAACATTATCTGTTTCTGGAAAAAGAAAAAAAGTTACTTAAGAATCCATGTTCATTTAGAAAGATCGGAAAACTGAAATGTTTTTGTGTGAAAATAACAACAACAAAAAAATCACAAAGGAAGTGGGGGAACCTTTAGTTAAAAGTACTAAAGGATTCTTTCAAGTTATCTTTGTCAAACTTCCAGTCCATGTAGAAATTCCCTCTAACTTTCCAAACAAGCCTCTATTTCCATATATTAGGCTTCTTATACTTCCAAAAAGTCAACTATTCAATTATGTGGCCATTCTCTATTTGAGCCTATAGTTGGTTGCGCCCAGTAAAGTTAGGGAAATTTAAGCCTAGCCCAACCCTATATCCATGCCCTATTTTTTTGCATTATCTGACAACTGCCACAAGTATTTTTTATTCAATACCAAATAACTTTAATTCTTTCAGCTGTTCTACTATAACATGTTGAAGATCCTTCTTCAGCTTGTTCTCCTTACTCTGTAGTCTTTCCCTCAAAGAGCTAATACAGTTGCAGACTGTATTAACAGACATTGCACACAGAGAACAGGGAGGTGGCAATCCTCTGGAACTGTGTTATGCATTGTAGAACAGACACAGTGGTTCCTCCTAAGGCTGTCTTTGAATTATTCTTCTGAAGATATACAGAATTCAGATTCCCAGATCATTAATCCTACTGATTAAGTAGGCTGGGAGGGGGCTTTAGAATACATTTTGCAAGCTGCATGCTGTTCCCATTTCTTTTTCAATTTTAAATTAGAGAACATTTTGAGTACCTAGTATGTATGTTCCATATAAGTAGAATCAAAAGAAGCTAATATTTTTGCTTATTTCCTCATATTTAATAGGAATCAAGTTAAAGATACACCAAAATATCACCAATCCCATTCCTTTCTCTCCCAACCCTGCATTGTACCATTATCTAAACTGTTGTGATCCTATATAGATGTATTACTTTATTTTTATTATATAACATCCCAAATATTTGCCACTGTGTTGTATTCTGCCTCATCTTCCTGACTCAACCTTGGAAAAGCCATAGGGAGCTTTCGAATTTTTCGATCTATATTCTCTTTCTGGTGATCTTATCTGTCCCATGGGCTTAAATATTTCTATATACTGTTGAATACTTTAATTCCAAAACCTAATGCTCAATATCCTTTCATCCCTGGCAGACTTGCCCATTTCAGTAAATATCAACTGTATTCTAGTCTGCCATTCTCTACTATCTTTATTCTTCAAAATTATTTGGAACCTTTCTTTCTCACAACCTATATCCAATTCATAAGCAAATCCTACTGTTTCTAGCTTTAAAATATGTCTACAATCTACTCACTCTTATCACCTCCACTGTTGCCACACCAGTCCAAGCCACTCTCTCTCTTGGATGGACTGTCACAATAGCCACTAAAGGTCTTCCTTTA
Organism: Galemys pyrenaicus; assembly: GCA_019455555.1. Taxonomy (NCBI): domain Eukaryota; kingdom Metazoa; phylum Chordata; class Mammalia; order Eulipotyphla; family Talpidae; genus Galemys; species Galemys pyrenaicus. The sequence goes on from JAGFMF010011958.1 coordinate 1,042,019, forward strand.
GTTAAACTTCCCTTCCCTCGCTGCAGTCTATTCTCCACACATCTTGTTAAAATCTCAAATCAAGTCACTCTTCTGCAGTGGTTCCCTATCCCAGAAAAAATGCTACAGCCTTTAAATCATGACCTACTCATTGTCACTTCTCCAACCTCATCTCAGTCATTTCCCCCATTTAATTCACACCCCCAACCTTGTCTTTCTATGGAATTGTCAATTTTGTTGTTTTTCCCCGAAGAATCAGCTTTTGGTTTTATCACCTTTATTAGTTTTCTTTCCAAGCTCACTAATTTTGGCCCTTATCTCTATAATATATATCCTTGTTCTCCATCACCACTATTACTAGTTTCTTAAAATGGAAGCTTATGTTACTGATTTGAGACTCTTTTTTCAGCTTAATGCTATAACTTTCCTTTTAATTCTTTTCCACTGACTTAGTTACAGCCCACAAATTTTAATATTTTGTAATTCATTTTCATTCAATTCAAAATATTTTTCAATTTTCCTTACTATTTCTTATTTGGTCCATGAGTTATTTACAAAGTGTACTGGTTCAGATCCATGTGTTTGGAGCTTGTCTTTTTATCTTACTGTTTCTAGTCTATTTCCAAAATTATGGGAGAATATTAAGTTGCATGATTTCAGTTCCTCTAAATTTGTTAAGATTTGTTATGGCCCAGGATGTGCTTTCTTGGTGGATGTTTTTTATGTCCTTGTATGAACTGTTCTTAAAATGTCAATTAGATCCACTGGTTGATAGTATTGTTCAGTTCTTCTGTAACCTTGATGATTTCTGACTACAGTTTCTGTTGGATTCTGGGATAAATGTACTGAAACCTTCAGCTGTAATTGCAGATTTGTTTACTTCACTTTCTAGTTCTATTTGTTTTCTTTTACAGTTTTTAAATTAATTTTTATATATTTGACATCAATTGTAGTCCCCATGAAATTCCCACCACCATTTCATCAGTGTACTGTCACCTCAGTCTCTTGTGTTCTTTCTGCCTTCATCCCAGTCCCCCTCCTCTCCCAACAAGGTGCCTTTGATTTGTCTTTGTCTTTTGTTTTTCTTGTGTTGTTGTTTTTGATTGTTACTGTTCTTTTCCTTCGGCCCTTTCTTTTTGTTTCTTTATATTCCTCCTAAAAGTTCCACCATCTGATATTTTTCTTGTCTTTTGGCTTATTTCACTTAGCATAATCTCTTCTAGCTACATCCATGTTTCTACAAATGACTCCAGTTTATCTTTTTTGACTGCTGAATAAGTGTTCCATTGTGTATATGTACCACCTCTTTTTGATCCAGTCATCTATTTTTGGGCATTTGGGTTGTTTCCAGGTCTAACCAATTATAAATAGTGCTGCAATAAACATAGGGGTATAGGTATTCTTTTGGACCAGTGTTTTTGTGTCCTTTGGGTAGATCCCTAGGAGTGGGACTGCTGGCTCCTATGGTAGCTCTATTTTTAGTAGACTGAGGAATCGTTCTGTTTGCTTTTGATACATGTATTCTGAAGCTATTGTTAAGTGCATTCACATTTATGATTGTTACCTCTTAGTGAACTATATCTGGTAGCTTTTTTTGCTCTGAAGTTTATTTTGTATATTGATATAGCCACTTTAGTTTTCTTTTGATTAGTGTTTTCATGGTATAACTTTAGCTACCCTGTTACCTTAACCTAGCTGTAATCATCATATTTGAAGTGAGTTTCAAATACCTTTGATTTAAAAAAAAGTTCTGAGATATAATTTATAAACTATACAATTAACTCATTTAAAATATCAATTCATTATTTTTAATGTTTCATAGTAGGTGCAATATACTATGTACTTAATACTGTATATTAAGTATACAATATTAAATATTAAGTTGCACAATTCATAGTACTATGCAACTATCTCCACAATCTAATTTTAGAACATTTTTTCCTTCCTCTCAAAGAAATCACTACCCATTGGCAGTCAATCCCCATTCTAGTCTTCCTTTTCCCAAGCTGTATGCAGTGACTCATCTACTTACTGTTTCTATAAATATGCCTTATTCTGGTCATTTCAGACGTGGGACTATATAATATGCAGTCCTTTGTGATCAGCTTCTTTCACTTAGCTTAATATTTTCTATATTGTATATTGTATATTTTCTATATTGTAGCATATATCAAACTCTGTTCATTTTCATAGTGAAATAAAGAAGTATTCAGTTGTATGGCTATGTCATATTTTGTTTATCCACTTATCAACTGATAGACATTTGGGGTTTTGCTACTTTTTGACTATTATGAGAAATACTGCTATGAAACATTTGTATACAAGCTTTATGTAATTCCCCCCCCCCCCCTCTTGGGCATGCAGCTATGAATTCATATTTGGCTGCTCCTAATCTGTGGAAAGCTTAATTATTCTTAAGTTCTAGTCTCCTGCAGGCATCTCAGTTTAATACACAAATCTCAGGTTTAGAATCCCTTCCCACAGTAGTAACGGGTATAATTTGGTTTTCATATTGCTTCTGCTTTCCATTCTGGTAACAGCTCATGTAGTCTTATACATAGGATTTTGTAAAATAATTTTTTTATGGAGCAACACTGATAAAACATAGGGCTCATGTATACAGCATTACAATTCATCATCTGTCTGTACATCAGTATATCCTCCCTAATGATCACCACTAGTTTCCTTCCACCACCAGGTATTTACTCCCCAGCCCCTTTCCCTTCTAGTAACCACTAATCTGTCCTCTATAGCTAAGAGTTTGATTTTGTTTTATTTTTAATGTATATGGTTTACTGTTTATTGGAAGGGGGTGGTAGATTTCTGTTATTTCCTGTAAATGCATTAACAAATATTTTGTCCAGGAGCTAAATGATTTATGCTAGAAGGGCCCCACTGTTTGGAAATTAAGCTGTATTTTTTTGGTGACAGTCTCAAACAATCTAAAAAGTAAGACAGGACTCCAATAGACAATCCCTGTCTTACATGTTTCTGTCTGGTATTTTCTTTTCCATTTGTTTTTAGTACCCAATTTAACCATCATCATCATCATGAATGTTCACCATTCTTACTTATATTCACACTCCTTCTGTTTGGCTTCATATTCTTCTCCCTGAAGTATACCCTTTACTGGTTTCTTTTTCCCCTTATTATTTGTATGACAAATAACTTTGTCACACTTTTTAAAATAAATATGGTAACCCTAACTTTATTCAATAATAGCCACATATCCAACAAAAATTACAAAAGCATTTTTACATAATTACATGAAAGTTTCATTTTAGTTTTTAAAAAATCAAAGATATTAATTCGGATGTAAGAAAAATTCAGTCTATGAGATGAACAAAGTGAGAATTTGAGAATTTTAATATTTAATAATGACTGACTAGTAGGCATTTAGTTGTACCACATATTGGAAATACGTGGTACAGAATCTCAGAAAGTCTAAATATGTCATTATACAGATGTTTAAATGTGGCAAAACAGTTGCAGCATATTGAGGTGTTATTTTTAAATGATAAAAAATTCATTAGGATTCAGGTTAGTTACTCTTATAGAATGACTGACTACAAGATAACAAGCTCATCCGTGTGTTATAGATACTCTGGAATCCTGAGGAAATCATTTCTACACATTTCTGATGTATAGACAGATGTTGAATCGTAATACTGTATACATTAATGCTTTTAAGGAAGACAGAGTGACACTGCATTTATCTGAATATACCATAATCCTCATGGGAGAGGACTTCATCACCTATGTTGTTTGGGCATGAATATTGCTTAAAGTGCTGGGCTTTATCAGTCTGACACATACAGCAGTAAACATGGGGCTATACCTCATACACAGTTCATGTTCTCATACATTTTATAGTTGATTACACCAGTTCATGAGACATTCCTTATCATCAGTGCACCTGTATGCAAGAGCTAAATCCCAGGTTCCAGCTTCTTATCATTACCAGCAAGTTTTAGTGGAAAAGAGACATGTGGCTGGACTTTGATATTGCAGCAATGTTGACTGACAATTCTGTAATAATAATTCAGTTTACTCCAGGGTGTCACTATCAGGTCTCAAAAGATTAATGCTTTTAAAAAAATTCATAAAACTGACTTAGACCTAAAGAAAGTTGGTGGAAAAAGATTACCAGGTGAGCTGACCAATTCAAATTGTTGACTCTGATCATAATACAATTTTCAAAATTTGGCTCAGATTCTTTGTTCCAAGACCTTCCCGCTAGTTCACTTTAGCAAGTCTCACCATGGTTAAGCTTAGACTGTGGCCTTGACTGCTGCCCCATTTGGTGTTTCTTAAATTGTTTCAAATGACTTCTATTACACCATCATTTTTTGGATGTTTAGATGGGTATAGAATTCCAGGCTAATAGTCACCTTCTCTTGGCATTTAAGGATTTTAGTCCATTATTTTCTGTTGTTAATAAAATGGTCACTCCTTTCAAGGTATTTTTCTCTTTGGAAGCTTTTAAGCACTTGAGTTCACTAATTTTACTTCAAAAGCTACATCTAAATGTAGGATTTTCTAAAGTTGAAAAATCCACATCTTAGAAAATTTTAGTGGTAACATTTTCTCTGCTACAGAAAAAAGAAGCTGGGTACACTCTTCCCCATTTCTTCTTTTGTAAGTATTACTAGATGCAAGTTGTGTTTTGACCACTTTTCATTCTCTGTGTCTTTTAATGTTTATTTCTCTGTGCACCATTCTACTAACTGTATCTTCCAGTTCCCTAATTCTTTCTTCAGCTATATCTAATCTTCTGCATAACATATAAAATTTCTCAATGCAATTTTGGAATTATGTTTTGCATTTTCAAAGCTTTTAGTTATTTTTTAAGCCCCACCCCAGTATCTTAATATTAGAGGTTTAATTCCTTCTTTTGACTTTAATAACTTAAACTTATAGCTTCTGGTAATTTTATTATCTAAATTCTCTAGGGGTTGAATTCTGTTTATCTACTTACTAATAATGAATTATTTCTTTCAGCCTTTTATAGTTTTAGGCTTATTTATAGTTTTAGGTTTATTTATTATTTAATTCTCCTCACCTACCACCAAACTCATCAACTATTCATTTAATAGAGTCCAAATTTCTTAACATCTTAACAAGGTTCTACATAATCTGGGTCCTGTTTACTTTTTTATTGCTAACACTCCTTTTCTTTCCAGCACAGTATGTTCCCAATTCCCAGAATAGGTCAACCACTTTCATATACAATCTACCTTTGGTTAGTTCCTACAACCTAAGAAGTCTTTCTGCCTTATCTCCCTGCTCCCTAGCTCACAAAATTTATATGATGGGTGGTGCTCTAAATCATAATTTTTATGAATTTTTTCCTACTTATTCTACCAGACAGGAATTACTATACCCCATACACAGTTCATGTTTCAAAGGTAACATTTTACCCTTTTCTGTCTCCCTTTCCTCCTACCATCTCACCACCAATTTTGTCAATTTTACCATAGAAATGCTTCAAATTCATGACTCCGAAGATACCTCATTACACATATGAAATCACCTAGATTATTCCAACAGCTTTTATCAATTAATTGTACTATTCCCAGCTCTTCATTCATTCAACAAGTAATTACTGAGCATCTATTCCTGCACTGTCACTTTATTAGGCCCTGGAAGCACAAAAAGTAATGACATATGAGCTATATCAATAAATAAACTGGAATTCTAACGGTAAGTACTATAACACGGATCATTAAAGGGATGCCACAGAAGAAAGATCTAACCTGGTCTTGGGATTTGAAGAGAAAATAATCAGAGAAGATTTCTACAAGGAAATGAGGCCTAAAGTATATGCAGTAATAGGGAGAATTTAGAAGAATGTGTTTCAGGCAGAGGGACACACAGGAGTAGAACAAAGGCCCAGATTTAGGAAGCTAGGAAGGCTAACATAAAGTAGTTCAATTCTTAAAAATCTACAATCTTTCTTTCATATTGCTATTAAAGTTTACTACCTAAAAGTAAATATAGAAATCTAATATTTTGCTGGAAGATAAGTCTAAATTTCTCTTCAGCATAGCAAAATAGGTCCTTTATAATCTGGCTTGAATCTCTCTCTCTCTTAATACTGTACTTCCTATACAAATAACATGTTTCTTTTTTATACAGTTTGCTTTCCATATCACCATTTGTCAATATATGTGATATATTGACACATATAATATTATCTAAATTCTCTAAGGGTTTATATAATAAACAAGGTTTATAAACATATCATAAACAAGGTTTGATAGAAGAGAATACTCACCTGTAAGATGGGCGCCGTGCTAAGATCCCGTGGGTTTTCTGTGAGGAGCCTATACTGTCAGATGAGTCCTGAGATTCCTCACTTTCTGATAAAGATGATACCTGAAAAACAGAACTGGTTTTACTATGATGAACAATGAAGGTGAGAAAATAATTTTTACTCATAAAAATTTATCTTCTGCCACTCAAAGTCCTTTGTCATTAAAGCTAAAGTATAAAGAAAAAGGAAAGTTTATTTCAGGAGCCTGGAACATATATAGACTCAGAACTAAGAAGAGAGTTTCTTTCTTTCTTTTTTTTTATTATTAATTATATTTGACATCATTTGTAGTCCCCAGGGAGTACCCACCACCATTTCACCGGTGCACCATCATAAAACAAAACCAAAGGCAGCTTGCTCAGGTGCTGAAAATCACCTCTTTACTGATCCTATCTTTTCTGAGTTTGCATCATGTTCCCAAACTAGGCCTTATTTATTCTTTTCCCCTTCCCAAGTCTGAATTAAAATCCATCTCACCACTACTTAAAATGCTTAGGGTCATTAATTTTCTAGTCAGGTTCTGCGAACTCTCAGCTCTAGCAACTCTATCCAACCTCTCCTCACATTAACAGACATGACCAAACTCTAGCACAGCTTCTACCAGCTCAAGGTCACATCCCTAGGATAATCCTGCCTGATAAAATTCATTGCTAACAAAAGAATTTACTATTTTTCCAGCTAAAAGCTGAGTAAAGGCCTTATACCTTTTCTGAAAGAATTTACTGTTGTAAATTATTTCTCTACCCCTTGAGATATATTAATCTTTTATAACCCTTGAAAAAGAAATGTTTTTCGGGGCCTCCTGGGTGGCATAGGGGTTAATTCTCAGTGCTACCAACTGTAATGGCCCTCCTTGGCGGCCTAGACCTGAGTTTGAACCTTTGTCAGTGATCTAACTTTGCCTGCTGCTGCCCTAGCAGTGTATTTCAGTAAATATGCTTGTTTTGCTCATCACTCTGTCTCTGGTGATTCCTCTCAAACCCTGCACCTCTGGCCTTCACCCCACTTCTACACAAAAATAAATAAAACCTTTAAAAAAAATGTTTTCAAGGACTAGAAAGCCATTCCTTTGAAATGTAATCATCAAAATATCCACCTCTGTTTCTCTCTAACAGTACTCCAATTTGGGGATACAGAAATTAAAGATTGAAAATAAAGAATTTACAAATTCTGGAAGTCCAGTTTTAGAGATACCATTACAACACAGAAAATAAGTCAACGATCTCCTTACTTTTCAAACCCTGACACCAATTGCTCAAAATAAAAGCTTGTAGTGGGAATAATTTACATTTCTAAAAGGTTAAAATTATTAATTCCTAGATTTAATTAATTCCAGGATTTCTGGTAATCGTTGTGCTTTTGTGGAGACTAAAGGGCTGACAGGTGAAAAATGGAAAAAGGTACCAGATTTTGTTTAGCTAATAGTCCTCCTCACTTGTCACTGTTCTAACCTTATGAAATGCTCATTACTTGGGCTCCCAAAGCCTGGTACCTTCACTCTCCACTCTCAAACTTACTAATTTAAATCCTGAAATCTATCTCAGAGGAGGAAAAGGAGTTGGTCCCCCAGTTTTAACCTGAGGTTGAAACACAGAGTATTGCCTTCACCCATTGCTTTTCAGTGCCAACTGAACTTTCTGTAATGATAGAAAGGTTAAATATATGTGCACTATCCAATATGGTGGTCACTAGCCATGTGCAAATATTAAGCATTTGAAAGTGGCTACTGTGACTGAAAGACTTATTTATAACTTTATTTCATTTTAATTAAAACTGAAATACTCACTTGTTGCTAGTGACCATCATATTGAACAGTGTAGGTCTAGATCTCAGAGTTATATATCCTACTAGTACACCATTAACTCAACCTCAGGCTCCTTCTTAGGAGATGTCGGAAGAAATGGAAAGAAAAGGATTTTTCTGAAGCTATTCTGGTTAAATTGTGATCTGTAGGACTAGAGCGCCTTGATTTTCTCTCATTCCATGGGGGTAGCTGACCTCAAAGTTCTTCTTAGACAGGTGACAGGAAAAAAAAAAAAAAGACTATCTTGTCTGAAATAATAATTTAATGCAGTCACCATCAAAATACCAATATCTTTCAAAGAAATTGAACAGAAATTATTAAAATCTATATAGAACCATAAAAGACTACTAATAGCAAAAACAGCCCTGAGAAAAAAGGAGTAACATGCAGGCATCAATTTATCTTACTTCAAGCTTTACTATAAAACAACAGTATTAAAACAGTATGAAATACTGGCATAAAAATGGATATATGGGTCAATGAAACAGGACCAAAAGCCCAGAAATAAATCTGCATCCATAACAATACTTAATCTATAATAAAGCAACTATAACCATACAATGGAGAAAGGAAAGTCTTTTTTGATACACTGGAAGGCTATATGTAAAAGAATGAAGATAGAGCACTCCATAATGCCATGTACAAAAATATCAAGCTGCTCCCAAAGGAAGTGGGGGAGGATTTGCAGGAAAGTGCTAAAGTATCTTCCCTATTAATATTCTCCAGTTGTGTGGGCACTGTGTAATGATACCACCAATCTGAAGAACAGATCTTTCTTGCTGAACTCTTGCAGTGTGCCATAAGCAGGATTTTTGTTATGTGGATCACAAATAAATGTTTTGAAAGAATAAGAGAAGAAATAGTCACGCATGGTCATCTGTATAGGAACTGTCATCATGTAGTAGCGAGGCATGAGAACACATTCAGTATCATGGATGAATTTCAGGAGTATACCATGCTGTGTCTGTTATGTGGCAAAGCCAAAGATACTATCAGTACACGCAAAAAAAGTTCTTATGACCCTGACAAATGACTGCTTTTCTAGGGCTATTTCCACATCTTTGTTGTGACTGTGTTGTGTTGGTTTACAACAAATCTGTTGGTTTGTCTTGCTTAGTTTATTAAAGGAAAAGAGAGTGAGAGGAGGACAAAGAGGTCAGGGTTTTCTAGAAGTAAAAATGGTAGACCCCTATAAAGCTGGGGTCATACATCAGGTAAAGTTACAGAAAGAAAGTTGCTTATGTGTGCAGGAGAGAAGACATAATTAGCTCTCTGACAAACTTAAAGTTCAAACTAATAATACTTGAGTGGTGCAAAAAGAGCCTCAAAACCCCAAAAGTGGTTTCCCAGGTACCTGGCAATAGTAAATTCTGTCGGGAAAGAAAGAGTAAATTCTATTGCCATACTTGGTCACAAAGAAATACCACAATTTTTCAAAATTAATGGACAATAAGATTAAAAAATAGCCAATCACACAAAGTACTATAAACCTTCATACTAAAGGTTTTTAAAACTTATTAGATTCTATGACATCAAGTTATATTGCAAATTAGATCTTGATTTACTAAGTTTTATGACCAAAATCTGCTATTAGTAAAGAGATCTCAAAGGACTACACAAATGCATGCTAAGTAAAATTAATACTCAAATTATTTAGAAAAATGCACCGAATATGAAAATTCTGAGATACAAACTCAATATTTTTTAATGGGTTCTGCAAATTTGGAGTCTTAACCTAAAGGGCAGAAATTTATTGGCTCCTCTGAATAGCTGTATGTGATATAATGTATTACATATTTTAAGGAATAATTGTTGTTCTTAGTTCCATTACCACAAAAGCCTCCTTGATTAATAGAACATTCACTCTGTATTTTAGGAAATATTTAACTCTTAGCACTGATTGTTAAAATGAGGCTTCTCATATTAAATTCCTCCACTTCTATTGGTTAATTTAAAAATGATGAGTTCTTCTGGTCTGTTTAATCATATTACTTTATGACTAAATAATCCTTTATGACTGAAGTAATATGATTAAGTTTGGACTATAATTTAACATTTTTGGCCCAGTCCATAATTATTCCGATAAAGTGATATATCTAAATTACTTTAAAATGTCTAGTTTGGGTGAAAATTACAGCTTATTTCTAAATCATATTTATCTCACATCCCCGTAAAGATATACCTTCCTCATATACACATTTTCTCATACTTTCTCAAGATAAGTCATTCAACAAAATATCTCATTTCATGTTTACTACAAAATAGATTAAAAAAAAAATCCGAGCTGTACATAACTCTTAATCTGCTTTCAAAATGAAAAATTATCTTTTCAAGTTGCTGTGGAACATTCACCAAGATAACATATCCTCAATAATAATAATAATAAAAGTAATAAACTAAAAAAACCTGTAATTATACATAGTATGTTTTCTGACCAAATGGCATCAAACTAGAAATCAATGACAACAAAAACATCTTCAAACACAGTATAACAACCCACTTGTAATGAACCATCTAGTCAAAGAGAAACTCTCAAAATAAATTTAAAATTACTTAGAATTGGATAAAAATGAAAGTACAGCATAATATAATTTGTGGGAAGCATCTAAAACAGTGCTAGGTGGGAAATTTATAAAACTGAATATTTTCACTACCAATGAAGAAAGATCTAAAATCAATAATCTAATTTCTCAAGAAACTAGAAGATGAACAAATCAGAAATCAGTAAGTCAAAAACAGGAAAACAGCAAAGAAAAACCAATGAAACAAAAAGCTAGTTCCTGGAGGGGAAAATAATAAACTCTATAAAACCCTGGCAAGACAGACAAAAGTGTGTATGTGTGTAAAGACACACAGACAGACAGACAAACTGCCAGCAAAGGAAATAAAGGATTATCATTTGGGACTTTGCAGTCATTAGATGGATGACAAGTTGTTCATAACAACTCTACATAAATTTGACAACTTAAAAACCATGTATCAATTTCTCAAAAACTATTAACTACCAGTTGGTCAAGATGAAATAGACAGCCTGGACAGTCCTTGGAAAGAAGAAATTTCCAGGTTGAAGTTTCACAGGACAGTTTTAGCAAACATTTAAAGGAATCCCAATAGTGATTTATACAATCTCTTCCAGAAAAGAAAAGGGAATACTTTCCAACTCATTTTATGAGGTCAAACACATTATAAAAAAGAAACCACAGACCAGTATCTCCATGAATTCATATGCAAAAATCCTCAAACAGAATCAAGCAATATAGAGAATATAACAACAGTGACTACTATGAGCTACTTATTTCAAGTATGCAAAACTGGTTCAACATTTGAAAGTCAATCAGTTCAATCCACCACATCAACAGATCAAAGTAGGAAAATTACCATACCAAATCTAACATCATTTCATTGGGAAAAAAAAAACCCAAAAAACCTTAAAATTAGTAATACACAGAGAACTTCCCTAAATTCACAAAGAGCATCTAATAAAATCCTGCAGCTAACATTAGTTTTAGTGATAAAAGAATGAATGCTTTCTTTTTAAGATTAGGGACAAAGAGGATTCTCTTTTGTTTTCAATTTGAATTATTTCCATTGGTTTATCTTCAGTTTTACTGGTTCTTTCCTTAGCTGTATAAAGTCTATTAATAAGTTCCCCAGGAGACTTTATCAATTATTTCACTACTGCTTTTATGTCTAGTGTTTCCATTGAATCATACCATTTTCACCCCTTCTACTGAAATTTACCATTTGTTCATAGAGTTGTCCACATTTTCCAATAGGATCTTAAATATATTTTCCATTGTTATTTTAAATTCAGTAATAGTTTCAATAGCTGGGTCATCTGGGGCTAGTTCTATTATTTTGATTTTTGACTGTGGGTTATTTATTTTTTTAACATGTTTCATAATTTTTGCCTCAATGGACATCATGTGTAAGAGTACAGACTGAGAAAATAGAGTTTATGTCTAAAAATGGGCACACCTCTTCTACTAGACTATTAGTGTATGTGAGGGAGAAGATACTGAATCTATTTAAGAATCAGGCTGGGTTTGACTTCTGTTTTTATGATTACCTTCAGTGTACTATCAGCTGCAAATTTCTCTAGTATTACCTTCCACTGAAGGGTTTTACAAAGGTTTTTTTTTTCTCACTTCTTGCTCCAATCTCAGCTTTAGGCTTATCTCTCCTTGAATGTGGGAGGGGCCTATGACTTGCTTCTAACCAACAGAAAAAGGCAAATGTGATAGGATATGAATCCTGTGATTGTTATATTATGTAAAACTGTCTTCCTAGCAACTAGCTCTCATTCTCTTGCTGGACTTAAGAAGCAGGCGGTCACACTGGTAACTGCTTTTGGAGAGGACCTTGTGGCAACAATTGCAGGCAACCTCTAAGAGCTAAAGGTGGCCTCAAACTGACAGTAAACAAAAACCTGAATCTCAGTCTTACAGCTGCAACCCAAGAAATATGCCAAAATCTTGAGTGAGCTTAGAGTAGATTCTTCTCCAGTCCAACCTCCTGATAAGATCATCCAATCCTAGTCAATACTCTGATTGTAGTTTGGTGAGACTGAAGCAGAGAATCCGTAACCCCACAGAAATTGTGAGATTACGAATGTGTGTTTTTTTTTAAGGCAATAAAATTGTGATAATTTGTTTTTCAGCACAGAAAACTAATATGATAGTATCACAAATGTAACATGCCTTAAAGTCAAATTCCTGATTACTAACATTTCCTCCCCAAAGAAATGTTCCAGTGTTGTACATTTTAACAAATGTCAACTCCATTCTTAGAGTTAGTACAGCCCCAAACTATAGAATCCATCTTGACTAGTTTCTTTCTTTCAAATCCCACACCCAATCCAAAGCAAACACTGTGTCCTGGTTTTACAACCAAATATATCCCAAATCTAACTTTATCTCACCACCACCATTGCTACCATTTTGGTCCAAGCTGTTAGCCTTCTGTTTTTCCTGCTTCCACTACACAATACAGCCAAGGTGATCCTATTAAAATATCAATGAGATAATGTTTTTACTCAGAACACTCCAAAGGTTCCCCCAAAGCTAAAAAACCTTACAAAAGTGATATAAGACCTACATTATCTGGCACTTTCTTTTCCTCCCATCCCCAAACTCTACTTCATTTTCTACCACTCTCCCCTCATTCATCCATCTCCCATACACTAGCTTTGTTGTTTCTTAACTAATGACATGCATATATCAAAAGTCTCAGAGTCTCACAACTGTTGTTCATATTTCCTCATATAGGCCTTCTCTTATATAAAAAGCCAAGTTCCCCTTTCCCTGACAACTCCTTATCCCTCCTACTCTGCTTTATTAATCGCTAGAGCACATAGTAACATCTGATATCTGTTTTATTGCTCCTTTCTCTTTAGAGAATTTTATTTATTTATTTAAAGATTTATTTATTTATGCATACAAGCACTGGGGTACAAGCCAGAGGTGTGGGGGGGGGGGGTGAGAGGACTCACCACAGAGAGCAGGGAGCAGAACAGTAGATCAATGGAAGCACACTGCTGAGGGGAGCAGCGGGAACAGCAGGAGAGGTCTGCTGCGCCATGTGGGTCCCCTCCCTGGCCGGCAGCAGGGATCGAACTCGTGCTGCAGTGGCTGCGGTTTACTTCATAGTGCGTTGCTTAACCCATGGCGCCACCAGGGGAGGCCCTCTTTAGAGAATTTTAATTTTAATTACAAAATAAATTTCATAGGGCTAAGACTTGTTCACTGCTAGATCCTCAGCTTACATGGAATGATTAAATAAAGTACGTATTAGAGACTGTTCCCATGCAGAATTCAGAGTCTAATAAAATAAGTCAACCACAACAATTTGGATATAGAGTCATGACCCTTTTTAAAAAATCACTATAAAAGTATCATCTAGAAATGTCTTTACTCTCCTCACAGTAAGTAATGCTTCTGAGAAAATTTCTAACCAAAATAAAAGCCAACTGAATCAATGGTCCTTGGTTGTCAAACTTTTAATCTCAAGACATTTTTACATATTTAAATACTACTGAAGACCACAAAAAACTTTTACTTACCTTTACTTACTTTACTTTTCTCTCTTAATACTTATATTTTATCACTTAATACTTATATTTAAATTTAAAAAGATACTTAACAGTTCACTTTAAAATAACAATCATAAATCCATTATATGTTAACATAAATAATATCTTTAACTCTCAAAAAATATATAGTGAAAGAAATGGCACATTTTATAATTCTGTATATCCCTTTTCAAGTTAACAGAAAATAGCTAAATTCTCTTATCTGCTTCTAGGTTAAATACGTTCCATATATTGTTTTGGTTGAGATATGAAAAAAGTTTAATCTCACAGAGATATGGATTAGAAAAGGGAGGAATTATTGTTTTAGATAATTATGGATTTGAATTTTGTGTATTCTGTTAACAGTAAAATCCATTGGCCTGCCTTAACTTTGAATGGATCTTATAGCCAATGCATGATTTTGTAACACAATTTTGTAAAATGTTTATAAGTACTAGGAAGCTGTCATGTTCACAATAGTGACTACAGGTCTTCCAAATTCCACTTCTTATTTGAAAGTACAAATCTTATTACTGGCAACAATAATGTCAGCTATTTTCTTTGAAGTGGGTCAGGCTCATGAATCAGACAATTTTTGAAATTAAATTTTTTTTTCCTGCAAACATCAATTTAAATTCTCAGAAGAATATTACCTTTTTCTAGTTCAGGAAAAATACTATCTACCTAATTGAAGATGGTCTGCCTCCTAAAACTATTTTTATTTTACTTTAAAAAAATATTTATTATTTATTTATACATACAAGAACTAACTAGTCCAGAGGTGCAGAGGTTGAGATGATTCACCAGAGAGAGTGGGGAGTAGAATAGGAGGATCTACTGAAATACGCTGCTAAGGGGAGCAGTGGGCAAGACAAGTCTGCTGCCACGTGGGTCAGCTCCCTGGCCAGGGATCGAACTCATGCCACAGTAGCCTACCAATAGCTTGATAGCGCTGAGACTTTAACCCCTGTGCCACCACTGATACCCACCTCCTAAAACTAGTGTCTGTTTCAAGTTAGCGCAGAAAGTCAAATAATTTTTAATATTTCTTATGTAGCAACAAAATTAGTCTGAAAAAAAATTCACCACACAAAATGGAAACCTGGAAAATTGGAAACTTCTCCAATTTTTCAGAGTATGTACATATTAAAAAACTAAGTATTTTTTGTATAAAAGAAAATACAACAAAGTGATCTTAACAAGATACTTGAATCAACTCTACCTCCCTTCCATATGTTTTTGTGGTAGAGGCTTGGTTCTTTTGTTGAACATTAGTACCTAGAGAGCTGAAACAACAGATTAATGTGCATATAAAATATTCTGAGTTGCACAATCCTTAAGTTGGTCCCTGCCTTACCTGTTGAGCAATATGAGAAATATGAGCTCCCTGAACTGCTGAACCTGGTTGAGGTGCCGTCTCTGAAGTGTTACTCTTGTGGGAATCTTCCATAATCAACTATAAGGGGAAAAAACATCAGTTAAGAGTTGCTCTCCAATTTTACTTTCAAGAAATCATAACACATTTAATAATATGCAGACCTTTTTTCAGAATAACAGATAAAGCTTTTCTATACTGGATAACATTATGTTATCCAGTATCCAGTCTCAATATAGATTATTCACTCTCAATTATGAGGAAATATCCAAGTTATCCATTCTTAGTATGTTCTCACAATTCTGTTCTGGATGACAGCAATTTAATTATAAGATATTAATAATAAAAAGTGCTAAGGAATATGTGTAATATACTGCATATTGTGTCAAACTTGTAACTTGGTTCCTCCATGGAAGAGAATTGTAGCTATTGTACAGAGATAGAAAAGATGGAAGGGCCTCCCTGATGGCGCAGTGGTTAAAGACACAGTGCAGTCAAGCTATGACCACTGCAACATGAGTTCGATCCGCAGCCAAGGAGATAACCCACATGGTGCAGCAGACCTCTCTGGTCTCAACAACTGCTCCCCTCAAGAGTATGTGTTGGTGGATCTGCCTGTTCTGCTCCCTACTTCATTTCTGGTGAATTCTCTCATCCCCCTACAACTCTGATCTAACCCCAGTTCTTGTATAAATAAATCATTATAAGAAAATTTAAAAATGGCATATATAAACTATTGTGACTGAATTTTCAAATGTTATTCAAGAAATATGACAGCCTTCTGTCTATGGACACAAGCATCCCCTTCTCCTGTCTCAGGAACAGTTTCTAGTGGTTCCATAGAAAATAGTTTTATATAGAGAATTTATTGAGAAAAGCTGAAGGAAGGAGGGGAAAACAGGGATAAAGGGAAGGGAAGATGGAAAGAAGAAAACTGTACCTAAGGAAGTTATAAAGATCTAGATAATAAGCTGCAGGATATGAAAGCTGAGTAATAGATTATGAGAGGTAGAATATGTCAAATGGGAGGACTGCTTAGAAAGAGACTGGTAAAAGATTTGGGTAGGACTGAAGGTTTTCATGGTTATGTGTAAAGACAAAAAATAAAAGGGCTTGCTGGAAAAGTTTATTAGTAGTAATTAGGGAAATATATGTCAAAATGAAGTATTACTTAATACCCTTTGGAGTGGCTAATATTAAAAAAAGAGAGAAAATAGGGCCTCCCTGGCAGTGCAGGAGTTAAAGTCTCAGCTATTAAGCTATGGCCAGCCACTGCAACATAAGTTCCTTCCCTGAACCCTGTCTATGAAGCTGACCCACATGGAGCAGCAGGCCTCTCCTGTCTTACTCGCTGCTCCCCTCTGAATATGTTAGTAGCTTTTTCTAACATGAAAAATACATAGTCATTCTGCCTGTTCTCCCAACTCTGTCTCTGGTGAATCCTCTCACCCTCTGCACATCTGGCCTATACCCCATTTCTTGTATGTATAAATAAGTAAAAATAAAGCTTTAAAAAAAGAAAAAAGTGTTGGTGAGGGTATGGAGATAATAGGACCTTTGTGCATTGTTGCTAGTAAAATGTTTATAGTCACCATGGAAAACAGTATGGTGGCTACTTAGAAAACTAACAAAAGAATTACTATATAATCTAGCAATCACACTTCTGGGTATATTTCCAAGAACTGAAAGCCAGGGTCTCAAATAAATGTTTGTACATATGTGTCATAGCAGCATTATTCATAATAGCTAAAAGATAAGGCAAACCAAATGCTCATTATGAATGGATAAACAAAATGTAGCCTGCCCCTACAATGGAGTATTATTCTGCTTTGAAAAGGAAGTAAACTGGGTACATGCTACAACTGAATGAGCCTTGTGTATATTCTACTAAGTTAACTAAGCGAGCCACAAAAATACTAATACTACATGATTTAATGTAGATTAGGCACATAGAGTAACCAAGATCACAGAGATAGAACATATTATGGTGTTTGCCAGGGGCAACAAGGCAGGGGAAATGGGAAGTTTAATGGGTATAAAATGTTCTGCAGATTGTTTGCACAATTAAATGATGTACCTAGCATTACTAAATTATATATGCATTAAGATGGTAAATTCTATGTTACATGTGTTTTATCACAATTGACCATCTTTTTTTTTTTTAAGATTTATTTATTTATGCATGCAAGAGCTGGAGTTCAGGCCAGAGTAGCAGGAGGTGAGAGGATTCACCAGTCACAGAGTGGGGAGCAGAACAGGCAGATCGACTGAAATACACTGCTGAGGGAGCAGCAAGCGAAGCAGGAGAGGTCTGTCTGTTGCGCCATGTGGGTCACCTCCCTGGCCTGGGATAAAACTCGCCATGCTGTGCCACTGATGCATCACAGTGTGGTGCTCAACCCGCTGTGCCACCAGGGACGTACCAACTGAACGTCTTTAAAGAGAGAACTAGGTACTTGTCCCTTAGCTTCACTGACTTAAAACTACAAAGCTTAAACCTACCAATTCCTCTCTTTTTTCAAATCTGAAAATAGAAACTTATTTGTAACATCTGAATTAAAACTATTGGGTTTAGTCATTGAAAAAAAATCTAAAAATCACTTCAAACATCAAGTCTTTTAAATTCTTTCCCTCTAAATATGTCAACAGCTTTTTTTTTTTAAAGATTTATTTATTTATGCATACAAGCACTGGGGTACAGGCCAGAGGTGTAGGGGGGTGAGAGGATTCACCACAGAGAGCGGGGA
>JAGFMF010011958.1:1064572-1080107 GCA_019455555.1 Galemys pyrenaicus
TGCTTGTATGCATAAATAATAAATAAATCTTTAAAAAAAAAAAAAAAGAGCCTTTAAAAAAAAAAAGTTTCTGTACAGCAAAAAAAGACAAAGAGACATCCTACTGATTGGGAGAAAGTTTTTGTACAATGCTACTGATAAGGGACTGATCACAAAAATCTACAAAGAGCTGACACAACTCAAAAACAAACAATCCAGTCAAAAAATGGGCAGAAGAGCTAAAAAGAAGCTTCTCCAAAGAGGAAAGGCAAATGGTCACCAGGTATATGAAAAAATGTTCAACATTCCTTATAATCAGGGAAATGCAAATCAAAACTACAATGAGATACCATCTTACACCAGTGAGAATGACACACATTAAAAAACACAGTAAACATCAAATATTGGTGAGGATGTGGAGAAATAGGAACTCTCCTACACTACTGGAAGGAATGCAACCTGGTCCAAGCACTATGGAAAGCTGTATGGAGGTTCCTCAAACTACTAAAAATGGAGGTTCCATATGACCCAGCAATTCCACTCCTAGAAAATCTACCCGAAGGACACAAAAACATTAATTCAAACGGATACCTGCACCCCTATGTTTATTGCAACACTATTTACAATAGGTAAAATATGGAAACAACCCAAGTACCCCAAAATAGATGACCAGATCAAGTAGATATGGTATATATACACAATGGATTACTCAGCCTCCCCCCCTCAAAAAAAAAGTAAGTTCATGCCATTCACAGCAACATGGATGAGCTGGAAGGGATTATGCTCAGTGAAATAAACCAGAAAGAAAAAGAAAAATATCAGATGACTTCACTTATAGGAGGAATGTAGGGGAACCAAATAAGGGATCAGGAAAAAAAATTATGATCAATTAAAAAACAAAATAGGCAACTATTAATCAAAGATACTCTGCAGGGGAGGGGGAATGAGAGGGAAGGGAAGAGCACAGGGTACTATGGCGATGGTGCACGGGTGAATTGGTGGTGGGAATTTTACAGGGACTACTTCTGAAAGGAGAAAGTAATACATTGTGCGAAAAGGAAGAATGATGTAAAATATATATAAAATTTAAAAAATAGGATTAACAAATTTTTGTTATAATTAAGAAAAAAAACGTTTTTCTTGTGTGAAGAATGAACTCTTGCCCAGTCATCCTCCTGAACTGTCAGGAAAATTTCCCCCGCTCAACCAAGATATAAAAAATTAATTTTTCTACAATGAGAAACATTGTGTCTCTTTGCCCTACTAAAATTACAAATGGAAATCAAGGCAGGTTCAGCATCTTCCATTTCTTCCAAAATCAAACCTTTCACTGGATAGTTGGAAGGGTAATGATGAGACTATTGGTTATGAAGGTATTTTTTTAAAAAAAAGATTTATTAATTTATGTACACAAGAACTGGGGTACAGGCAAGAGGTGTGGGGCGTGAGAGGTCACCAGAGACTGAAGGGGGAACAGAACAGGTAGATCTACTGAAATACACTGAGAAGTCTGCGGCATGTGGGTTAGTTCCCTGGCCAGAGATTGGTAACTTGATAGTGCTGAGATTTTAACCCCTGTGCCACTAGGGAGGCCCTATTAATGTATTCTCAGTGACCCATCAGAGCGAACTATAATGGAATATAACCTCGGTTTACTGTAATGTAGTGTGTTGTTCACAAAAACAAAGGAGCTGCATCTTGTTTGTGGTTCTTTTTCCATAACTTGATGTACACAGTATTTAAAGTATTGATATTTGGGTCATAAGTTTACAGCCATATGACAACTGAAACCACTAAGTGGAGATAATTTTAAAAGTCCTAACTTAAAGTAATAAACTTCTCTGTGTCTTTATAAAAAAATATTGTTAATGTTATAAAACGATCCACGGGTTCCAATTCAACTTATTTTCCATGTATTCCATACATTTGTTTTTGAAAAAATATTATCATGGTAGCTTCTTCAGAATAAACATCTGTAATCAATTTCAGTGATAACACTTCAGATTAAGTACAAAATAAGATATTTACATTTACCTTGTTTTGGAATAGTCCAAGAATACTCATAAGAATAACATTTGCTTTATTAATGCTGCTTTAGAATTTTAACTATTTTTTTGGTTCATTTAGGTCTGTAGGGTCAGAGATTTGATTTTGGCCTTATATTTAAGTTGAAAAATAAAGCAACCAGATTAAACTGTTGTGCTACTAGAGCCCTCCCTGGTGGCATAAGGGGTTTAAAGCGCAACGCTAGGAGGCTATCTGCAGCCACTGCAGCATGCGTTCAATCTGTGGCCAGGGAGCTGATCCACAAAGGCACAGCAGACCTCTCCTGTCTCACCTGCTGCTTCCCTCAGCAGTGTGTTTCAGTAGATCTGCTCTGCTCCCTATTCTGTCTCTGGTGAATCCTCTCACCATCATCCCCCTACCCCCCACCCCCCACCCCCATCTGTGCCCCAGTTCTTACATACATAAATAAATCAATCTTCTAAATGAATAAACTGTTGTGCTGTATAAATTTAACATATATTTAGCAAATTGTTAAAGAAAATTCTTATTCTTTTTATCATAAGATACTTAAAAAAATCAAAGCAATCGTGTACACATACAGCATTCACAGGAACAAATTCCATAATTATTTTAAAAATAAATCTTCACAGTGGTTATTCTTATAAGATATTCTTTATCAACCTGGTATATAAAAATTAAAAATTTTTATATAAAAACATGTAGATTGGCAGTGTAACATTGTAATATAATCAACACTGCTGAATTGTGTAACTAAAAATGTTATAATGGTCAATTTTATGTTTCACCACTATTTATTATTTTTAAAGGGGGCACCTCTCCTGCCTCTCATAGAGATTCCTACACAGATGTCTTTAACAAACCTGTCCCTTTCAGATGCAGTTTTTTTTTGCCCACTTGTGTCTGTGTAAGCATCCTTTCCTTTTTTTATAACAATAAACCTGCCCTTTTGGATATAACTAAACGTCTTTGCCTTGTGGGGAAACTTGTCATGTGTTGCTGAAAGGGGAGCTCTGGTAAAACTTTTCTCTGCGGTAACCCAAGGACCCCACTCTTAGAACCCAACACCACTCCAAAATGACATCATCAAAACTGGCACCTAATGTGGGGCCTTTGCAACACTGGTAAAGACTTTTCGCTCTCCTCTTCTTTCTTCTATCCAGAGACATACAGCAGCCTTTACTGTGTCTCTCTAGGAAGGGGCTAGAGAGACACCTGGTGTCTGTGTGGCTGCCCTTCATGAACTGAAGTTCCCTGGAAAAGGCTAGATTCAAAAAAGAGTTCCACTGACTTATAAAATGTGAAACTTAAAATTATATATTTAAAAAGGTTTTTAGATCAGAAAGCAGAAGTTCTTTACATCTAGATTGAAACTATTATTTTTAGTCATTCATAGAAATTATCACCACGAAGTGTTTTTAGGTTAAATGGGAGTAAGTTTGAGGAGCTGAGAAATCATGTCAGGATGTGATCTTGCTGACATATAGAGAATACAAGTAAAGGAATGGCACTTTTAAGAAAACTTACAAAGAAAGGAGCATATATACAGCACTAAACAGCTTTTAAATTCATTACATATCTTAGATTCCCTATTTTAGAGAATGTATAAATTAAAGGTTGAAGAAACTGTCATTTACTGTGGATCACACAAAGATATGAATGCAAGACCTGAAGCCAGACCTGTGTGACACAAAATACAAGTTCTTTTCATCCATATTGTCCCCTCCAGGAACATACACATCCCCCCATCTTGTCCACCTATCAAACTCCTACTCTCTTTTCTTTAAAGTTCCACCCCAAACATTATGTTCCCAATTGCTGCAGGTCCTGTCTTCTTCAATGCTTCCACTACGTCTTGCAGATATATCTGAGGTTACTTAACACTCCAAATTGGCTTTATTAACATGTGTTTCCCTCAGTCTTCAGGCACCTCCTCTGTGTCCAGCTAAGACCCTCATTACAGGCAGTAAATAGAAAAAAAAATCAACAAATACTCTACAATGAATGGACCTAAAAGAACCATTCATTATTTGGTGAATTAAGAGGATCTTCAGATCCCATACCTGCAGAGGAAGTTGAACTATGGTAATCTTGAGAGCAGGAGTCTTTTGCTCAATATTTCCACAACTGAATTCATTATCTCCACTCAATTGCTCCTATTAGTCATACTGAATTTCTTTCATATGTTCAAATGTGCCTACCTTGCTTCTCTCACCTTCAGGCTTTCACATATGCTTTTCTTAGCCAGAAACATTATTCCTGGCCTCTGCATGTTGTGCTGTATAAATTTTCCTAAGAGTTATTCTTTCAGGCAAACTAACTCCACTAACGTGGTCTCACAGAGGCTGCATCCCTGCTGCACATGTCTCCCCTCTCTCTTCTCATGACATTTATCTCAGTATTGTAATGACCTGTTTTTCATCTCCCCACCAGTAAGCAAGTTCTGGTGAGTCAAAGATGACATTCTGTTCCCAATATAGCACCAATACCTTGCACATTTATAAATGACAATTTTGGCCCAAGAAAACACTCTAGAGCTCAAATTCATCACAAACAAGATGACATGTGAAAGAGCATTTTTAAAAAGGAATACCATCTACAGGTGATACAGTACTACACAAGAATACAAAGGCCAAATATAACTTTAAAAGGATAAACACAAATAACAGAGCAAAAACACTGGGCTTTAAAACAACAGTATATTGATTCTAATTGAGACTCAGGTGACTGTACATTTTATAGGACAGTATATATTGGGAAAAGTTGAGAGAAAAGTAACATCTTAAGAGAACTGCATACTTATGCTGGTAACAAATTGCTCAGGATAGATGCATTTTTGTGAACATAAACATGCTGTACAAACTATCTCGAGAGGTGAGTTTAACAAAGATGCTATTCTATGCTGGAATAGCCTTCCAAGGTTAAGGCTCTCAAAGACTATTATTAGCCCATTGCTCCTCAAAAGCTAACAAAAACAAGGATTTTTTTAACATTTACAAATTTTAAGCAGTTAAGCTGTGTGCTCGCTTCCTAGCATGCAAATACCATGCTTCGTTTTATGACACAGGAAAAAAATCAGAGAAAGTTTCCAGTTTGATCATCTGCCCAGAAGTAGAGAAGACTTTCTGTCCTTTCACATTCTCCTTCCTCGCTCATCTGCCGCACCTTGCCATTATTGTTTCGTGTGTCTGTGTGATTTACTGTCTCCCCACTTGACTGTCAACTCCATGAGGGCAAGAGGACAGCCTCTACGGTCAGCAGCCCGAAGTCCGGCACCCCTCGGGTGCCGGGTGCGTTCTACCCGCTCCCTGGTGGAGATAAACGATCTCGGTCCCACTCGGCAGGCAACGCGCGGGGGCCAAGTCCACGCCGCCCTCCCCGGGGCTGCCCACCCATCCCAGAGACCTTCGACGGAGGGAGCGCGCCTCGGCCACAGAAGATCGGCTTCAGCCGCGAAAGCCACGCCGCCGCCGAGGTCTTCGTTTATTTTTTACTTGGGGACGAGGCGCGGGAAAGAGAAGACCCAACATGCAGGGGCGCAGCGATGCCAAAGCGCCACAACCGGAAGCGCGCGCGGCCGGAGAAGGGCGAGCAGCCCCTCCCTCTTCCGCCGCGCGCCCTCCGCGCCCCTCCTCCACCCCCGCCGACCGCGCGCGACCCCCGCCCGCCCTGCGACTAGCTCGGCGTCCCCGCCGGCGCCGCGTCCCGCGCCCTCCTCCTGCCCGGAGACCCGGGCGCAAGTCCCACCCCGCCCCCCACTTACCTGTGGCTGCCGCCTCGCTGCTGTCCGGGGCGGGAACTTCCACTCCCCCCTCCCAGATGGATCCGAATTCACTACCCACTTCCCCACCCCCTCAGTCGGCGAGGGACGTGCCTGTTTCTCAGGGGTCGGACGGGGCGGGGAGAATCAATGTCACTTAGCCAACTGTCCTAGGCTACTGTTTCCTCGGCAGTCAGGGCCGCCACTGGCGGCATAATCTACACAGGCCCAGGGCGGGGGAGGGAAGGGGGGCGAAACTGGGTAAGTGAGCCTGAGAGGCGGGGCCGGGGCGGGTCTCCGCGCGCGGGCCGCTGTTTGCGTCAGCACGTCGCTCACGTGTGGCGCCGCCATCTTGCGTCTGTTTTCTCAGGAGGGAGAGCGGCGTTTTCTGAGGGTCTTAAGCTGTGGAGAGTTGGAGTTGGGAGTTGTCTGCTCTTCCTTTCTGCTCGGGAGGCTCCCGCACCTTTGTTTCTGGAGGAGAGAACCAGCTTGGCGGTACCAGGAGGCCGCTTTGTGTGGGGCAGTTCTCGTTGGCGTTGCACTCAGCTCCTGCTAGTTGAGTCGAGGCGTCGGTCCCAGAGCTGTAGCTCCCAGTCTTCACTCACGTTTGACCCGCCCGCTCCTTGTAACAAGTGACTTGAATGGAAGCGACTCAGGTTCTCTTAGTTCACCCAGGCTATTTTTTAACCCCAGCAAATAGCTTTGAGTTGTATCCTTTAACTCTTGTGAAAGTATTTCCTACAAAGACTGCCGAGGGAGAAAGAAAACAAGGGGTCTTGGGCCCCACGGCGTGCGGCATGCTGCCACTGATAAACTAGGAAAAAAGTTACAGTGGAGTGTTCTAAGATAAAATGCCACACCCTCATGTTAGTGTGTGATAGTCTTTTGTAGAAAGAATTAGGCATTATTTTGATTTTTTTCTTTATACATTTCCTCGGAAAATGTTCTTTTAAGGTTTTGTAGTGATAAGTAGTAAATAGTAAACCTTTTAGTATGTGTCGTGCAGTCTTGTCCCCCAATCCATCCCCGCTTTCCCAAGTTTATTTGGGCAGACCCATGTTTGGTGAGGGGGCTGCAGCTCAAAGAAGGTAATGGGCCTCTTGGCTGGTGCTGGTGAGGCGGGACAGGAGTGAGGTACTGGAAATGTCATCTTGGAGTTGTGGTACTGCTTGATCACCAGCAGGCATTCGACGGCGCCTAGTCGCCAGTTTCATGATCTAGTTGGAAGGGGCCTGGGACCTTGTCCAGGACCCCATGTCATTGTACCACTAGGTGACGGTGCAGAGGTGGTCAAGTCCCGGCACTCCTAATGCGTGTTGTCACTGTGGAGTTACAATAGCATATTCCCATGTTCGCCTGCATGGGGGTTTCTGGAACACTTGCCGTAGTAGACAATCTTCCCTGAATATTTCATCTGAGACAGGAAGTACCAGGTGCAAAACTTGGTGTAATGATTCAGTGTGAAGATTTGCATGTAGTAGAAGGGCAGTGTGGGATGCAGCCTCTGGGAGTGAGGCACTGCCTTGTATTATCACGGTTTGCTGGAGGACTTCATGGCCCATTCTGCTGTTTGGCATTGGCCACCTCACAAAAGGTTAGTGTGCTTTTGGCAAAATAAAAAGTTCCAAACTTTTTCTGATGTTGAACTAGTTTGGAGTTTGCAGGGTAGGAAACTGATTAGGAGATTTCACTCTTGAGATAAACTGAAAATACACACTCTTGGTCCTTAAGGATTGATGGAATTTAAACATAGATAACTCCATTTTTAAGGTTTTTTTAACGCTAGTTTCCCAAATCTCTTTTGAGAAAATTAAGGTTCTATTAACTTTAATAATGGGAATTCATTGATTATCTAAATCATTCTGTTTAAGTATTAATTACTCAATTTTTATTGCAGACTAAAAGAATTCTGTTTATAAATGAAATGTCTCATATCATCTTGAAAACTATATTATAAAGTATACTGATGTGACAGTTTTCTCAAACTTATCATTTAGAAATTAAGGTTTTAAGGGTTAAGTTTTCAAAGTATGAAACTAGTGGGATAATAAGAGAGCGCTATCTCTGTATGTAAATAAAGATGTGTTTTTTTAAAAAAGAAGGAAGGTATAAGGAATAGAGAGTCAATTCTTTGTCAGTGTTTAGTTGAAGATTCAGAGAGTAGTAGCCAAACCCTTGGTAATTAAAAATCCACACTAATGGGGTCTTGCATAGTCTCTATCTCTGCCATTGTGGCTACTACATTCATGTGCCAGGCCATTTCACTGCCCATAAGTCTATATATTCTCACTTAGAACATTTCTTCCATGCAGAGTGACTGGTGATTTTAATATTTGTCCACTGTGAAGATTTTCCTTACACCTGCCTTGCAAAGTCACGCCTGTGAATGGACATAACACACCGTGAACAAAACTTCTGCCTTTTCTGCCTGCTTCAAGTGGAGTCTTCTCCATACTTCAAGATCACCAAATGTATATGGTAAGTGAAGAACACTGGTGGAATTGGAGTGTGTAACATAGGGTTCTGGGTAACCTGCTCATGCAACTTGCTGTGTCCTCTGCTTATGCTCAATTTCAGGTGTAGAATTTCTGTCTTGTGACGCATTTGTGCTGGACTTATTTGTGCACAACTGTTGTGTTGCTGTTGCCAAGGTTGACATCAAGTTCTGTATTTCCAAATTACATAGTTTCAGAAAAGGCCAGTCAGGGTTCTGTTTTTTATTTTGTTTTGCTTTATATTATAAAAAGGGAAATGATATCAAGGATAATTACATAGATACAAATAGGCAGAAAGAGCTGCCACTGAAAGGAACAGATTTGTTAAAAAAGAGGTTGAGTAGCCAGAGGTGGGTAGCCTTGGGAAGAGAGCCGCCGCTGCTGTTTTGCAAAGGGAGAAGGTTGGTAAAAAGCAACACCTGCTCAGTCATAGGTGCACAGGAGAACAGCTGCCAACAGTTTTAATCAATCCAGTTAAAGTCACTGATTTAGTGTGTCTGACAGAATACAGCTGATCATAACATAAGAGGTATATAATGCTCTGTTGCAGTTAACTAGTTATTGTTCTACAATCCCAATAGCTTACATGTCTGGTTCTCCTACTAGATCTTGGTCATCAAGATCAAACTTCACACTGATTTTTTTTTTTAAACAATATTACCACATTCACCACTCTGGGACTGTCAGATTGTATGGCTTCCTAACTTAAAACTGTCAGTCTGGGACCTCTCTGGTGGCATAGGGTTTAAGCCTCAGCATTATCACTGCTAAGGCTTGAATTCAGTCCCTGGCCAGGTAGTTAACCCATATATGGTGTAGCAGACCTCTCCTGTCTTGCCTACTGCTCCCCTTAGCAGCATATTTCAGTAAATCTGCCTGTTCTACTCCCTACTCTGTTTTTGGTGAATCATCTTGCCTCCATACCTCTGGCCTACATCCCAATTCTTGAAATCTTTAAACAAACAAACACACAAAACTGTAAATCTGAACTTGAGCAGGCATAGACTATGGTCTCCAGAACCTGAAGACGCCTACTAAAAATGTGCCTCCTTCTTTGAGAAAGGGGATGCAAGATTTATATTAGGGGATATCTTGGCATGTCCCTGATCTCTAGAACTCTTTTCTTCATATAGTTTATTTCCATTCATTTCTGTTGCATGTAGTTTACCAGGGCTTTTACTGTATTAACCATTTCTTGTCTATCTGATCAGATTGATGTAACATAACTATAGTGGCAGGAAGGGTGGCACAGGGCAGGTTCTGGATGGTTCTAGCAGACGGGGGGTAAAGGAAGGAGTCTTGGAGCCCTCGGTGGCTTTTTATGCTTTTATTATTAGAGGTGGTCAGGTACATGGCAGGCAGGGGTACCGGGGAGTCAGAAGGCTGGCAGGCCTCCTAGCCCCCGGAGCATCTCACCCTCTCAGCTTCTTTGCTGCTGGCGACTTGTTCCTTCCGCTGCTGCTCTTACTGCTTGTTGGTACTATTGGTTGGTCCTCATGATGCCGCCTCCATATGCCCGTGTCCAGACCCAGGTGCGCCCAATTGCGCATGCCCACCTAGGCATGCGTGCAGCACTGCAGGTGTCCATCATTATACCAGTGATGGGAAGGTGGAAAGACCTGATTTCTCTGACCCTACAATAACCCTGGGACAACATAAATTATTCTTGACCATTCAGTGTGAATGTGAACTATTTCTGATTATCTCCATTGAAACAGAAAAGGACATTTATCAGATCAGTGGCTATATACCATGCAGAAAGACCAAATTAGTCAGATTTCATTAAGATATTAGATCAGCTGCAGCAGTTACAATCAAGGCTGTTATTTGGTTGAACTTGTAGTAGTGTATTATTATCCTCCAGGATCTATGAGTTTCTGGAGGGAGCAGACTCCATTTGTGAATTAAACAGAGCTGTGATAGGCACTACTACCTGTGAATCCTGATATCCTTAAGGGTAGCACTAGTCCCTACCCTCTCCCTTTGAGCTGTGATATTATTATTGTTATAGATTTATTATCTTGGTTGAATTTGGAAACTTCTAGTGTAGGGTAAATGAAAAGTTATCAGGCTTTTCTGCCCTCGCGCCATTGGTGTGATGATGGACACCTGAGGTCCTGCAGGCATGCCTAAGAAGGCATGCGCAAGTGGGTACACCTGGTTGAGACACAGGGCATATAAGGGCAGCGTCACGAGGATGCCAGTAGAAAGATAAGTAGCAGCAGCAGCACCCCAGAGAGTGAAGATGCACCAGGGGCTAGGCCTGCCAGCCTCCTGGCCCCGAGCACCCCTGCCTGCCATGCACCTGGTCGCTTCTGATATAATGGTGCAACAAAAGCCTGAAAAAGCCACCAAGGGCTCAGGGACTCCTCCTTTACCCGTCTGCTTGGAATCATTGAGAACTTGCTCTGTGCCCTTCCTGGCACCATACCTGATCTTCTCCATTTCTGGACTTCCAGTTCTCTGATTGGTAGGTCTATCCTTAAGCCATTACATCTTTGTTGTAGGTTGTGAAATATAAAAGTGTAAGTACTCCTTTTATTTTTTTTAAATTGTTTTGAGTATTCTATATAACTTCGATTTTCATAAAAGGTCTAGAGTAAGCCTATCCAATTCTTTAAAATAGACAGTTGGGTTTTTGATAACGATTTTATTGAACTTATAGATCAATTTAGGGAATGTTGCTATCCTAACAACTTTATTTTATTTTATAGATTATTTATGCATACAAGAACTGGGGTGTAAGCCAGAGGTGCGGGGGCAGGGGTGAGAGCCAGAGACACAGTAGGAAACAGAACAGGTGGATAGACTGAAACATACTGCTTGAGGGAAGCAGCAGGCGAGGCAGGAGAGGTCTGCTGCACCATGTGGATCAGCTCCCTGGCCAGGGATCAAATTCATGCTGCAGTAACTGTGAAAGCTTTATAGTGTGGTGCTTAACCCCTTGTGCCATCAGGGAGGCCCAGTATCCTAACAATTTTAAATTTTCCAATCCATGAACGCAGCAATGATTATTTTTTTTAAGTTTTTTTTTTTTTTTTTATGCATTCAAGAACTAGGATACAGGCCAGAGATGTGGGAGGGTGAGAGGATTCATGGGAAACAGAAAACACGGATAGACTGAAACACACTGCTGAGAGGAGCAGTGGGATAGACAGGAGAGGTCTGCTGTTTCATGTGGGTCTCCTGTATCATGTATGTGGGTCTCCTGTAAGGAAAATGAAGAGTCGTCAGGCTTTTCCGCTGTCCCACCATTGGTGTAATGCTGAACACCTGCGGTTCTGCACACATGCCTAAGTGGGCATGTGCAGGAGGGTGCACCTGGGCTGAGACACGAGGTACTTAAGGCTAGTGTTATGCGGATGCCACATGGCGCGGGAGGAGAAGCCTAAGTGTTGTGGTGGAGTATAATAGATTGTATGAATGCGGCTAAGACAAGGAGACTGCTTGAATTGATGTTGGACCTACCCGGTCTGGGATGGTTGCAAGATACCTCCCTGGCCGGGGATCGAACTTCTGCTGCAATGGCTGCAGATAGCTTCAAAGTGCTGTGATTTGACCCCTTGTGCCACCAGGGAGGCCCTGCAGCAATGATTTTCTATGATGTTTTGTAGTTTTCAGTTTACTAAGTTATGCTTCAGTTGAATTTACTAAGTATTTTATTCCTTTTGAGACTATTTTATTTTTATTATTTTTTAAAAGATTTATTTATGAATACAAGAGCTGGGGTGCAGGCCAGAGTCACGGGAGGTAAGAAGATTCACCAGAGACAGAGTGGGGAGAAGAACAGGTGGATTGACTGAAATACACTGCTGAGGGGAACAAGTGGGCAAGGCATGAGAAGTCTGCTGCGCCATATGGGTCCCCTCCCTGGCCAGGGATCGGCACTACTGTGCCGCAGATGCTTCAGAATGAGGTGCTCAACCCACTCTGCCACCCTGGAGGCCCCTTTTGAGGCTATTTTAAGCAGCATTTGTTTTCAAGTTTCATTTTTGGAATGTTCATTGCTAATGAATAAAAATAAAATAGACCTTTTGCATTTGTATTCTGCAACTTTGCTAAACTCATGTAGTTTGATAGTTTTTTAATGTGTATTCCTTAGGATTTTCTACTCACGAGACATCTCATCTATGAATAGATTTAATTCTTCCTTTCCAACCTGGATGCTTTTTGTTTCTTGTCTAATTGCCCTGGATAGAACCTACAGTACTACAGACTTTTATTCCTTTGTTTCTAAACTTAGGGAGAAAGCATTCTTTTTCACTATTATTTATGGTGTAACAGTGTTTTTAAAGAAATTTTTTATAAGATTGAGAATTTGCCTTCATTTTTTGAAGGCTAGCTTCATTGAATGTAAAATTCTGAGTTGACAGTTTTTTCCCCCTGCTGGCACTCTATATTATTCTATGTTCATTTGACTTCCATTATTTAGTATAAGAAGTCAGCTATCATTGTTCTGTAAGATGTCATTTATCATTGGCTTCTTTGAAGTCTTCTGTATTATTGGAGTTTAGCAGTTTGTCCATGATCCTGTCTAAATATGGTTGTCATTCTGTTTACATTATTTGGCATATCCTAAGTTCCTTCAATCTGTGAATATATCTTTCCAAATTGGTGCTTTTTGGTATGGTTTATTCAAATATTTTTAACATTCTGTTCTTTCTCTTCTATCTAGAACTCAAAGTCCAGATATGATAGAATCCTTCATATTTTCCCAAAAGACTATATGGCTCTTTATTATTTTTACCTTTAATCTTTTTTCTTCTCTGTTCTTCATATTACTTTTTTCCCCTTCTAACATTTCATAAATATTCCTTTAAAATTTAATTTTATTTATTTTATCTAACAATGTTTGCTTTATTTTCTAAGTGTAGTCCCCATAGAATTTCCACCACCTCACCCGTTCACCATCTTCATAGTCCCTCATGCTCTTCCTATCCTTGCCTTGATCCCAGTCCCCCCCTCTTCCCGTAGAATGTCTGTGTTTTGTAGTTGTCTGTTTATTGTTGTTTAGTTTTGTTGTGGTTTTTTTTTTTTCAGTCCCCTAGATTCCTCCTGTAAGTGAGACCATCCGGTATTTTTCTTTTTCTTTCTGACTTATTGCACTGAGCATAATCCCTTCAAGCTCCATCCTTGTTTCTACAAATCGCTCTAGTTTATCTTTTTTGATTGCTAAATAATATTCCATTGTGTATAATACCACATTTTCTTGTTCCATTCGTCTCTTTCTGGGCATTTGGGTTGATTCAAAGTCTTGCCTTCTATAAATAATGCTGCATTAAACATAGGGGTACATGTATTCTTTTAAATTAATGTTTTTGTGTCCTGTGGGTAAATCCCTAGGAGCGAGATTGCTGGATCACATGGAAGCTCCATTTTTAGTAGATTGAGGAACCTCCATACAACTTTCCATAGAGGTTGGATCAGTTTGCATTCCCACCAGCAGTGTGGTAGAGTTCCTTTTTCATCACATCCTTGTAACATTGGTAGTTGCTAATTTTTTTAACATGTGCTATTCTTACTGGAGTCAGGTGGTATCTCATGGTGGTTTTAATTTGCATTTCCTTGATTATGAGGGATGTTGAATATTTTTTCATATGTCTGTTGGCCGTTTGCATTTCCTCTTTAGAGGAGAGGTGACTTTTAAGTTCTGTCCATTTTTTGACTGGATTGCTTACTTTTTCTTGAATTGTGAGTTCTTTGTATATTTTTGTGATCAGTCCCTTATCAGTTGTATGGAGTGTAAAAATTTTTTTATCAATCAGTGGGGTGTCTTTTTGTTTTTGGTAATGTCTCTTTTGCTGTACAGAAGCTCTTTAATTTGATTTAGTCCTGGATGGTTATCTTCACTTTCTTTAAGTGGTGTGTCTTTAAAGATGTTGCTGAGATGTATGTCATGTAGTGTTTTACCTATATTTTCTTCTATATATTTTATGATTTCAGGTCTTATGTCTAATTCTTTGATCCATTTTGAGTTGTTTTTTGTGCATGGTGAGAGGTAGTAGTCTAGCTTCATTTTTTTGCATGTAGTAATCCAGTTTTCCCAGCACCATTTGTTGAACAAACTCTCTTTGTTTCATTGCATTTTTTTCTCCTTTGTCAGTTATTAGTTGTCCATATAAAATCTGTGGGTTTATTTTTGGGTTTTTTATTCGATTCCATTGGTCTTTATGTCTGTTTTTTGTTCCAGTACCATGCAGATTTTTTTTAAAGATTTATTTATTATGCATATAAGAACTGAGGTACAGGCCAGAGGTGTGTGAGGGGTGGTGAAAGGATTCACCAGAGACAGTGGGGAACAGCACAAGAAGGCTGACTGAAACATACTGCTGAGGGGAGTAGTGGGTGTGGCAGGAGAGGTCTGCTGCACCATGTGGGTCAGCCTCCTGTCCAGGGATTGAACTTACACTGCAGTGGCTGTGGATACTTAATAGTGTGGTGCTTAACCCCTTGTGTGACCAAGGAGGGCCATCTATGCAGTTTTAATTATTATAGCTTTGTAGTATAGTTTGAACCCCAGAATTGTGATACCTTCATGTCCCTTCTTTTTAGTCATGAGAGCTTTGCTATTCAAGGTTTTTTATGTCTCCATTTGAATTTCTTCACTGTTTGTTCTATTTCTTTGATGAATATCATTGAAATTTTTATTGGAACAGCATTCAATCTGTAAATTGCTTTTGGTAGAATTGCCATTTTGATAATGTTAAATCTTCCAATCAATGTGCAGGGGATGTCTTACCATTTCTTTGTGTCTTCTATTTCTTTTAACAATGTTTTGTTGTTTTCTTTGTGTAGTTCTTCGCCTCTTGTTAGGTTTATTCCCAAGTATTTTATTTTTTTGTTTGTTTTAATTGTAAAAGGGATGGGTTTTTTTAATTTCTTCAGTTGATTGTTTGCATATAAAGCTACTGATTATACTTTACTAAACTGATTATTTTGATTAGTTTTTCTGTGGAGTTTTTGGGGTTCTCTATATATATTACCATGTCACCTGCAAGTAATGATAGTTTTTCTCTTTCTTTCCCTATTTGGATTCCTTGTTTATCTTTGTCTTGTCTTACTGCTCTGACTAGGACTTCCAGTATTATATTGAAAAGCAGTGGTGAGAGTGGACATCCTTGTCTTGTTCCAGACCTTAAAGGAAAGGCCTTCAAATTTTCACCATTGAAAATGATACTGGCGGGCCTCCCCTGGTGGCGCAGTGGGTTAAGCAACGCACTATGAAGCAAAACGCAGCCACTGCAGCACCAGTTCGATTCCTGCTGCCGGCCGGGGA